>JAQJVL010009194.1:0-16802 GCA_035578905.1 Stictocephala bisonia
TCCAGACTTACATTAAATAAAGTCTCAAAAAGTGAGGTTATGTAATAACTTTGGTAAAACTCTCAATATCTATCTACTCGGGTATGTATAATTCTAGAAACTCTGTAGAAAATGTTTTTCAATTTCTTGGTGAAGATAAGATAAATTAGGTTATGTTCCTAGAGAGTACAATTAATAAAGTCTCAAAAAGTGAGGTTATGTTCTCTTAAACTTACAATATCTATCTACTCGGGTATGTATAATTCTAAAAACTCTGTAGAAAATGTTTTTCAATATCTTGGTGAAGATAAGATAAGTTAGGTTATGTTCCTAGAGAGTACAATTAATAAAGTCTCAAAAAGTGAGGTTATGTTTTAAACGTATGACTGATTCTGTACGAAAGCGTCAAAGTTTATGTCTGTATATTGAAATTGTTATTTATCATGAGGAAAAATTTACAAGACCAGAAAGTGGCTCAGTGTTAGACACATCGGTGTTCTAACACGGCACTGGGGAGGGTAAAAGCAAGCTAAGGGAACCTAGTGACGACTCCTAATGGCAGTTGCCTTATGAGGAAAAGCCCGTGCGTCACACGCTGGCCCTACCCGGGTATCCACTGCCAAGTCGAAGTTGGCCGAGAGTGCGTCCCACCACTCTCACGGAATCCCCCGCGAGTCCTTTAGCAAACTTTAGCCTTGCAAAGTTTGCTAAAGGACTGATCGGTGTTTAAAACTGGCCGAATCACAAGGACTCAAGGCCTGTCTCTAACACCGACCGTATATTTTCTAAATACTCACCAACAGAGAAGTTCTGCGCAGGCAGGAATCAGAGAGTCAGGAGAGAACAGTACTTGACGCTCGAAGGCTCGTCGACAACTGATCGCCGACCGGTCTGCTTACACAGGACCTCGACGATTGCCGAAGGTTCCCGACAAACTCCGGAAACCCCCGAGGGTATTCTCCGAAACAATCAATAACGCTTGGATCCGGCAGGTGGCTTCCCCACTCTCCGAAACAATCAATAACGCTTGGGTCCGGCAGGTGGCTACCGGCATCTTGGGTCCGGCAGGTGGCCGCCGCCATCAATATCAATCAAAATCAAATCAAAGTCAATCAAAATCAAATCAAAGTCAATCAAAGTCAAATCAAAGTCAATCAAAGTCAAATCAAAGTCAATCAAAATCAAATCACAGCCCATTAAAAATCGATTAAGGTCACGTGACCTTCCCCCACCCACGACTCTTCATTTGGCGAAAACTCTTCATGGGGCGGCGTTAAAACGGCATAACCCTACTACTAACCTAAAATCTTTTAAATTAAAATTAACTATTTTGGACTATTAATTCACACGACACGGAAGGTACTTACTTCCAATTGGACTAAATAACGTAGTGCACCACATGTCTTGTTTAAAAATGCACACGAAACGGAAAGTACTTAATTTCAATCGGACTAAATAACGTAGAGCGTCAAATGACTTGTTTGACAATGTACATGCAACGGAAGGTACTTACTTCCAATCGGACTAGGTAACGTAATGTGCCACATGTCTTGTTTGACAATGCACACTACAAAGAAGCTACTTACTGCCAATTGGACTAAATAACGTAGTGCGCCACATGTCTTGTTTGACAATGCATATGACACGGAAGGTACTTACTGCCAATTGGACTACGTAACGTAATGCGCCACATGTCTTGTTTGACAATGCACACTACACAGAAGCTACTTACTGCCAAATGGACTAAATAACGTAGTGCGTTACATGTTTTTTCTTGACAATGCACATGACACGGAAATTACTTACTTCCAATCTAACGAAATAACGTATTGCGTCACATGTCTTGTTTGACAATGCACATAACACGGAAGGTACTTTCTTCCAATCAGACTAAATAACGTTATGAGTCACATGTCTTGTTTGACAATGCACATTACACAGGAAGTACTTACTTCCAATCGGACTAAATAACGTAGTGCGTCACATGTCTTGTTTGACAATGCACATGATACGGAAAGTACTTACTTCCAATCGGACTAAATAACGTAGTGCAAACATGTCTTGTTCGACAATGCACATGACACGGAAGGTACTTACTTCCAATCGGACTAAATAACGTAGTGCGTCACATGTCTTGTTTGACAATGCACATGATACGGAAAGTACTTACTTCCAATCGGACTAAATAACGTAGTGCAAACATGTCTTGTTTGACAATGCACATGACACGGAAAGTACTTACTTCCAATCGGACTAAATAACGTAGTGCATTACATGTCTTATTTGACAATGCACATGACATGGAAGGTACTTACTTTTAATCGGACTAAATAACGTAGTCTATAAGGTCTATAAACTGATATGTATTGCACTAGTTATCTCCTTCAAAGGCATTCTTTTCTTTAAAATTTAATTAATAATATGTCAACAAACATTTTGTGTAACTTATGCTGTCATCGAATGAATTAGTAAATTCGTTAAGACATCTTTGGTCATTGATGACATGTTTCTATGACAAAATTCGAAGCCACTCATGAACACATTCACACATCAAACACTCGTCAATCACACCTCACTCGTACGATAGCAAGCTTCTACTTATTTATCAATATTGGAATTATTTTGTATCAGTATGGCCGAAATTAAATAAATGACTGGTTGCATCCGAAACAAAAGAGCATAGAACAAAGGAGAATGTAAACCAAGTTGGGGCGGTTGGTGTGACTTAAAGGAGGCCTGCCATCAGACCGACCACTCTGCTCTCATCCTTGTTGCTCCCTCCCGTAATGATGATCTTGCACTTGGGATTGTTGTCGTCACCTAAGATCCGTACAGGTCTCACACCCCCCTGTAGGTGCTGTCCGGCTCTGATGGGTTTTGCTATTTGTGCACTGGGGCCACACCTGGCTAAGGTTTTCTGCATCTCAGCCTCAGCCTCCATAATGCGATCAACTTCAAACTTGTATAGTTTGCGATCTCTCATCGCTCCCTCCTTGGCTTCCTTTAGAGCAGTCTCTAGTGCCTTAACTCTTTCCATAGTTTCACGCAGTCTCCTCTCCAGTTTGGGAAGCTCACAACGCAGGTCTGTGTTGTCACGCACCAGTTGTTTTTTCACCTTGGTCAACTGGTCTAGATGGTTCTCTAAGAAGCTGATCTGCTGTTTCTGAGTGAGGGAACCTCCATCATTCTCATTGTCTTCTGCATTTACAGACTATTAATCTTGGCCTGAAGGTCTTAGACAAACAGTTTGCGCAGGTTGTGTAGGGTCTGCAGCTCTTTGGCCACCGTCTACTCAAGCCCTTTCAGATCCTTCCTAGCCTGCTCTCGTCTCTCGTTCGTAAGGATGAGCTCCGGGAGTTTATTACTCTTCTCTGTCTTATCGTGTTTTAATTTCTCGTACTCCTGTTGGAGTTGTTGGTGGGCCAATTTATATTTTTGATTAAGGTCCTTCAACTGGTTGATGAGAGCATGTTTCTCGCTGATCTCATCCCGGAGCTCTCCAACTTGTTTCTGGTAAGCATCTCTCAGCTGGTCCATCTGTTCCTCCAGAGCAACTCGCATTTTTGCTGCTTCCTCATTCTTCTCTGCCTTCTACTTCAATGAAACTGCATGCACTTGTTCTGCAGCCTTCATCTTGGCACATTCCTCCCTGAGATCATCTACATTCTCCTCCAGTGCCCTCTTCTTGTTCTCCGCCTCCTTCATTGACTGTTTTAGACTCTTCATGCGGGCCTCATGCTTTGAGATGAGCAGTCGACTGTCAGCCAGGTCCTTCTCATATTCACTGATTTTCTTGTTTCAATCAATCTGATAGGTTTCAAGACCCTGGCAGCATTGCACAAGATTCTTGACTTCGGACTTCATCTTAGAGATAAACAGCCTTGCTACGGCTGCCTCCTCCTCTGGCTTGTTATTGCTATCCTCTGTCAACTTCATCTCTCCTTCTCCACCAATAGCTACTCCGATCTCTCCCAAGTCCTTCAGAAGGTTTGTGAGCATTTCAATAATGCGCTTTCGCTGATGTGTTGACAAGTCTTTTAACAGTTGCAGCTCAGAAGATATTGAATTCAGCGTACTCTGTTTTTGCATGAGCTCTTCCGTAAGTTGATCATTTTCCATGTTTTTGGTCTCTACCTCTAGGCTCTTCTGGTCATAATTAAAAGCCAGCTCTTCCAGGGCCTGCTGGAACTCTTTCACTTCCTCCTTTGAGCTCTCATTCTCCTGCGTGATGCGAGCCATCATCTGTTGGAACAACTCGTAGTCTCACTATGTCGACACTATCAGCTCTTCCTGTTCCATCATCTGGTCCTTAGGTTTATCCACGTATTGACTGGTCTGATTGATCTCTTCATCCTTGTCATCCAGCTGTTGGTACAGCCTCTCCCTCTTCTCTTCCAGCTTCTGGCGCTCTTTATTGGACAGAGAGCCCAGCATGACAGTATTGCACCACTACTGTCTTGTTTGACAATGAACACTACACAGAAGCTACTTACTGCCAATTAAACTAAATAACATAGTGTGCTAGATGTCTTGTTTGACAATGCACACGACACAGAAGCTACGTACTGCTAATTGGACTAAATAACGTAGTGCACCACATGTCTTGTTTGACACTGCACTCGACATGGAAGGTACTTACTGCAATCGGACTAAATAATGTAGTGCGCACATGTCTTTTTTGAAAATGCACAAGACACAGAAGATACTTACTCCTAATTGGACTAAATAACGTAGTGTGCCACATGTCTTGTTTGACAATGCATATGACACGGAAGCTACTTACTGCCAATTGGACTAAATAACGTAGTGCACCACATATCTTGTTTGACAATGCACACGACATAAAAGGTACATACTCCCAATCGGACTAAATAACGTAGTGTGCCAAATGTCTTGTTTGACAATGCACACGACATAAAAGGTACATACTCCCAATCGGACTAAATAACGTAGTGTGCCAAATGTCTTGTTTGACAATGCACACGTCACTGTAGCTACTTACTGCAAATCGGACGAAATAACGTTGTGCGTAACGTGTCTTGTTTTACAATGTACCTGCAATTGTGAGTAGGTACTGCAAGTCTAACTCAATAACATATTACACTACATATCTTGTTTGACAATGGACCTGCTATTGTGGGTAGGTACTGCAAATCTAAACAATTAGTGTAGTACACTACATGTCTTGTTTGACAGTGGACCTGACATTGTGGGTAGGAACTGCAAATATAAACAAATAGTATAGTACACTACATGTCTTGTTTGACAGTGGACCTTACATTGTGGGTAGGTACTGCAAGTCGAAACAAATAGCGTAGGACACTACATGTCTTGTTTGACAGTGGACCTGACATTGTGGGTAGGTACTGCAAATCTAAACAATTAGTGTAGTACACTACATGTCTTGTTTGACAGTGGACCTGACATTGTGGGTAGGAACTGCAAATATAAACAAATAGTGTAGTACACTACATGTCTTGTTTGACAGTGGACCTTACATTGTAGGTAGGTACTGTAAATCTAAACAAATGGTGTAGTACACTACATGTCTTGTTTGACAGTGGACCTGACATTGTGGCTAGGTACTGCAAATCTAAACAAACAACGTAGTACACTACATGTCTTGTTTAACATTGGACCTGACATTGTGGGTAGGTATTGTAAATCTAAACAAATAGCGTAGTACACCACATGTCTTGTTTGACAGTGGACCTGACATTGTGGGTAGGTACTGCAAGTCTAAACAAATAGCGTAGTACACCACATGTCTTGTTTGACAGTGGACCTGACATTGTGGGTAGGTACTGCAAGTCTAAACAAATAGCGTAGTACACTACATGTCTTGTTTGACAGTGGACCTGACATTGTGGGTAGATATTGTAAATCTAAACAAATAGCGTAGTACACCACATGTCTTGTTTGACAGTGGACCTGACATTGTGGGTAGGTACTGCAAATCTAAACAAATAGCGTAGTACATTACATGTCTTCTTTGACAGTGAACCTGACATTGTGGGTAGGTACTGCAAATCTAATTAAATAGCGTCACTGAATCAGACGGGAGTTCAGTGAACTTGTGAATAAATTGAAATCTAACGCTGTGGATACTGACCAGCTTGGGTTCACCTTAACCAGTATTAATTTTAAAAGTAAAGAGCCGGGATATGTAGCCTTCATACCCGCTTTCGAGATTGATGAGGATATTATTTTTAACATTTTGGAAATATTGTACAAAGTAACGCAGAGTCAGTAACAAGCACTTTTAAAGTAGAATGTACTATAATCTACCTGTTGGTTCGGGAGGATACCGAATACCAGGACTTTACATTAAGTTTAAGGCACGTAGGGGTATAGGGTGTATCAATAATGTAGATAATTTGTGTCTTACCAGAGCTTTTGTGGTAGGTAAAGCGCTCATAAAAAAATCGATCCATTGTACA
Organism: Stictocephala bisonia; assembly: GCA_035578905.1. Lineage (NCBI taxonomy): Eukaryota > Metazoa > Arthropoda > Insecta > Hemiptera > Membracidae > Stictocephala > Stictocephala bisonia. Next base: position 6,420 of record JAQJVL010009194.1, read on the forward strand.
GTTCTATAAGAAAAGAAAGGGTTTGAGGTGGACCGATAGTGTCAAGAAACTGTTGGCCAAGGCTCGAGTGGAAATTCCAGAAGAATAGGCAGATATTGTGGAACTTCAGGATCACCTTAAAAAAATATATAATTACAGTTTATAATTATGATAGGAAAGGGAAAGAGGTATATTTTAGTGGAGGTAGTGATGACGTAGTGTATAGTATTAACCTAGCGTTCAATATTGGTCATTTTAATGTAATTACTAGTTTTACTGCAGCCTTTGCTTGTAAATATTTTTGTGAAGCGTGTCACACTCCCTATGACCATACGGCTAAACACAGGAGCTCCTAGATTTCCAAGCTTACCATACCATCTCACCACCAATGTACACACGAGCATTGGGAATTGTGTGTCCAAAATATTGTAGAGTATTCAAGAATCAACGCTGCTTCATTGCTCATCAAGGAGATTTGTATAGTAGGAGACAGTTGTGTAAGTCATGTCACAAAATTGTAAGACCGAAAGATTTTATTTCTGTACATATATGTGGTGAAGTGTTTTGTAGTACTTGTGACGCATTCAAGACCCCCAATCATCAGTTTTATATGCGTATGGATACTGTAAGACCAAAAACAGAAGACTGCATTTATATTTTTTTATCTTGAAACCATACAGAATGAGTGTTAAAAAAATAATAGTTTTGTTAAGGTGCATATAGTAAATTTGTGTGTATCACAACAGTTTTGCTGGAAGTGTTTGGGAGGAAGTGTTTCGTGAGATTTTTGTCTTACACGTTTGCGGATCAGATCTTCAAGGCCGACCCTAAAGAACAGTTTACGGAATGATGACTGAACGTAAAAAGTTTAAAAAGCTCTGTGTTATCCCTCACAACGGTTAAGGGTTTGACTTTCAGTTTATCCTGAAGTATCTACTTGAGCAAACTAAATTCACACCCGAATTAATAACAAGAGATTCCAAAGTGATTCTACTAGAGTTGATTAGTGTCAGGTTCATCGACAGTCTAAAATACTTCCCTATGGCTCTCTCGGCACTGTCTAAAGCCTTTGACCTCGGCCCTAAAAAGAAAAGTCTATACTTTCCACACTTCTTCAACGCTCTCAAGAGCCAGAACTACATTGGACATATGCCGGACAGGAGCTACCTCTATCCCGACTCAATGTTTAAAATAAACCATGATTCGTTTCAAGTATGGTACAACCAACCAATAGGAAGCAATTATGTGTTTAATTTTAAGAAATAAATAATTTAATTTTGTATTTCGGATGTGGATATACTGGCCAAAGCATTTTTAAAATTTAGATCATTGTTCTTGGATCAGTGCCAAGTTGACGCTTTTATGGAAGCAGTGACTATCACGAGTGTGTGCAACCTTGCTTTCCGACGAAAATTCCTCAAACCCAGTACTATTGGAGTTTTATAGCCGAGGAAGAGGAGGAGGAGTGGACTGTAACCTGTCCCCAGTGGGTACAGTGCTGGGTTTGCTTTTCGAGTTAACTATTGCATTCGTGTCATGCGGACACTTTTTATGCTGGTACTGCGCCTTCAGTCTATTTCGCTGCCCAATCTGCAAAAACCCGATAATTGGTCGGCTAAACATCTTTCTGTAAGTAATTTATTGTCTTTAAATACAGAAAATAATTACCAGAGTGCTTGTTTTATTTAATATGTTTTTGGAAAGGTGATACTTTCCCAAATCTAGAATAGCAGTGCTAAGTACATATATATATTCAATATTTCAAAGATTAAGAGACTTTGGGTGGGAAGCATACCATCTTGCCCACTAGGGAAAAGCGAGGATAAACAATTTGGTGGGAAACATGGGCACCACCATCTCGAATGAAGTCATTAAAAAATGGATCAATCAGAGAGCTGGCCTCATTGTGGGCCCCTTCTACTTGTATACTGTACTGATAATCGGACTAAATAACGTAATGCAGTAATTATCCAGTTTGACAATGGACCTGACACTGAAAGTATTTACTGACAATCGGACTGAATAACGTATATTGTTTGACAATTGACCTGACATTGAAGGTACTTACTGACCATCGGAATGTATAATGAATATTGAATCGATGCACAGATTCAGTAGTCTGTAACATTGAATATCACGTAACGGGAGTTTCCTTGTCTTTATTTAATAAAAACATTTGTTTGTAACTATTTTGAAAATACTTTCATTGATCTGATTTACAATATCCCTGGTTATAATGTACTTTTAAATTTCTCTTGTCAAAACATAATTCAGATTTTTAAGATGTTACATATTTTTTTAATTAATAGAATACTTTTAGTAGTTTAAGGTATGTGAATGGATATCTAACTTAAATGGCATTCTTAAGGTTATACTTACTCAAAATTATTGGAGATTTTTCTCAATTTCACGTTGTAATTAAGGTGCGTAGTTAATAATCTTTGAAGAACACTCATATGTTCAAGACAATTTATTCAACCTTTGAAACTTGTAAACACTTGAAAATATTTGTAGACTTTCAAACACCTTGGGTTAGTCTCCACAAGGACCTAGCTCACCTTAGTTCACTCACTGTTACAATATTGTAAAGGAGATGAATAGATGGTACTTTTGTAATATCGAATGTTTTGAAATATCTGTAGTGGCGTATTACATTACTGGTTTGGAATAGTATAAAAACATAATTTTCAAGTCAACTTTGACTTAAATGATATGAATGTTGAATACAGTGGTTTTAAGGAACTAATTTTATCGGTTTGCTAATCAGGATTTCAGAGCCTTATAGCTCAGTGGGAGAAAATAATACAGAGTTCAGCAAGGAGATCAGGACCCAGCTAAGGACCCAACTAAACTTACCGGAAGATCACATTCAAGACCTGTTTGTGTCAGAGGACACCAAGAACCCGTATCCGAGTAAGTAGTCATAGAGCAAATAATTAAAACCAATTAAACTTAACAAAAACTATTCAGTGCATTGTTATCAATTTAATGTGCAACATATATTATTGACGATTGGTTGAACATTGTTTTAATTGATAATCCATCATAAATTATTCAAACGGTCTGTTAAATGAACAATTGTTAACGTCACATGATAGCCATGTTTCTCGTCATAGTTATAGCCAATTGATCAAACAACCTCTTGATTGAAAAATTGTTGGTTGACTGACAGTAAGGAATTTTTTGTTGACTGAAAGCAAGAAATTGACGTCATTAGAGATAATTATCCCGGTTTCAACATTGACTTTATGGAATAGTTGTTAGTAGTGGGATTTAGCGGTTCTGGGACAAATGAATATTTATGAGGTTTTGGGTGGCGTAGGTGGTGACGTCACAGTGTTGCAAGACGTCAGCTTAGTGACGTCACTGGGGTTGGAGTGGGTCAAGGTCATAAGAACTGCTTTTAAAAAAAACTTCTCGCACAGTGCAAATTTTTTTAATTTTTTTATTTTTTTATTTTTTTTTTATTTTAATTTTTTTTATTTTTATTTTTTTTATTTATTTTCCATTTTTCAATTTAATTTATTTGTATACAACAGTTACTTATTTAAAAATGTTCAACTTAAAATTAATCTGTCCTGGCTCTACGTTGAACCGGCGTGTCTTCACAGCCTTATAACTCATCCATCAGTCTATTATACAATCCTTTCCCGCACTCTTCAGGTGCGATGCTTTCCAATAAATCTATAAATTTGTATTCGCTGGTCCTCCCGTTTCTTTTAAATCAGCAATTAGTCTATTGTACAATTCTTTTCCACACTCATCAGGATCTAAGCTTTTCAAAAGATTCTTAAACTCGTATTCCATTCGTTGGATACTGCTGCAAAAACAGTTATCAGGACCGTGTGTTGCATTGGGATTCGCCCACATACACTCTATAAAATGTTGACATAACCTTGTAGTTCATATCGTTGTACATTTAAACCTTAACTTTTTATCTTCAACAGATTGTGCTATTTCACTCATACGACGGAGTTTCTTTGTAGACTATAAAGTCCTGGTTGATTTAGCAAACCTCAGCTCAAACACAATTGTTAATAAGTTTTCATTCATGTCACTTATTTGGTTGTTACCCTTATGCTTGTTGAGAGTAGACTGAGCTAAAATAGACTAACCACCTCTGTTAAGTATAGGATAAATTGTGGTGGGGGTAAAAGTTGTGGGGTAATAACCGGTTTCTAATACATGAGTTCAATCCAACTGAAACCGAAACTTCACATTTCGAAAGTTAGATCTCACGTAGTTGCTGTTATTTCACACTTTAGCTCAAAATAATTTTCTTCAACGTACAGTACTTACCCATTTTGAGTTTTTCTACAGATTTTAAAGCTCAAGAAGACTTAACAAACATAAAACGTAAATCTAATACATAAGGCTCAATTCGATAATGAATAAACATGCACAGTTCCAAACAGTTAAAGTCCCACCAAAGATCTAATAATAGCTTCAGCATCTGTCTTGACAGTACGGCTAACTTCCAATACTTGTAATGTTAGATTCTGCGGCAATTGACCTTGACTAACATTATTTTCCTGTGCTGTGCTACGTGTTGTAGAGGAAACGGTTGGATGTTGAATATTTTCATAAGTGTAAATCTCCATAAAGAAGAGTTGAAATGGTTCTGAATGTCCGTAAATGCACAACGCTTTATCGATAAGATGTTTTCCCCCACCAACAGGTTGCTGTATGAGTCTATGCTTATAAATAGTGTGAAATAGATAGAGCATTAAAAGATGAATAAAGCGCAATTTCTCCCGTCCAAATCGGAGTACAAATAACTGTGTAAACAAAGAAAAATTAAAGTAGGGGGATTCCTCCCTTAAAATTCCCAGGAACCTAGGAGTTCCGGAAATTTCTCCCACCTCAGTAAGAATTTTCAAAAGAAAAACTTGGTTGTGGGAAAACTTGGGGTAGTCGAGGGAATTTGTCTGGGTAATTCGAGAGAAACAACCCACAATTTGGGAGAAATATAGTATAAAAGAGACCAGAGTTGTCTGGTTTCACTGCAGATGATGACGGAGCCTGTCTGCCTGTCTGCTCACCTGGGAGTACGCTTCCAAGAGCGGTGAAGACTCAGACTCCGGTTCGCCTCACCTCACTGTAATATATTTAAGTTTATTTACATGTATATTTTTATCCATATGTTTATTTACATGGAAAATTAGAATCATATGGTGTATTTTTAGTTTTTGTTTACATCTTAGTGAGTGTTATGGACACTATTTAATAAAGTGTATTCTCAAACTAATTTACGTTTTCTTTAAAGTAATAACATTACATAATGACGCTAAACGGACAGGATACAAATGATAAAGAAGACGTATCATTTTCATCAACTGAAACATCAAACGAAAACACAAAAGATAAAGATTTAACACGATTCAAATTTGAAACATTCGATACTAACAAAGAACCTTGGAAATACTACTATGAGAGATTTGAGCTAGAAATTAATGTTTGTGGGCTACAGAATAACACAACAGCAAAACAAATTTTACTTTTGAAACAGATTGGTGCTCAGCATTATAAAATAATTGTTGACAACTTTGACCCAAAACCTATTTTGACTATTGAATACGATGACATAGTTGATTTCATATCTAATTTTTACAAACCTAAAACAACTTATTTAGCCGAAAGACTAAAGTTTGGTAAAATTTTGAAGGAACAAGAACAATCTGTCAGTTTATTTCTTAACAATCTGAGGGCAGGAGCTACTGACTGTCAATTCAAGGACACGCTTGATGAGCGGCTACGTGACCAATTTTTACTGGGACTAAACGATCCGAAAATACAAGAGGAGCTTATCAGGAACCATCCTGAGGAAAAGGCTAGACTACAAGATATTGTAAAGGATGCTTGTATCATGGAAATGGCACACACTCACCAAAAGCAAGTAGGTACTTTTCTTACCAACACACAGGTAAATAAAATTAAATTGTCACACTCCACACAACCAACATCTCAAAGATTGAGACCTAAATTTATTTTAAATCAAGATATTCATTGTTTTAGATGTGGTTTGGAAAAACATAAGCCACAAAATGAGAACTGTAAAGCACTTAACACAACGTGTAGAGCTTGCGGGAAAGTAGGACATTTTGAACGAGTTCGTCCTAAATCTAATAATGTAGTACTCAGCAAAAATAGCTTAAAAAGGCAAATCAGACAAATTGATGTTAATATCAAAAGTGATTTGTATAACGTTGACAATGTTAATGACGTTTCACGTGATAATTATAACAACTTAGTTCAAATGAATGATGATCCAGAAATCGGTCACATAGCCTTAGTAAATAACGTTAATGATATAAACAAAGTGGAACGATTTTCATACATAGTACATTTAACAATGAATAGTGTTCCTATTGCTATGAAATACGACACTGCTGCTGCCAGAGCAATAATAAGTAGGTAATAATAATAATAATAATAATAATAATAATAATATATCTTTATTGCATCGATAACAACAATGTTATATACAATGAGTCAATAATTTATAATAATAATTTATAATAATTTAACATTGTGACATGCAAAACACATTCATACCTCTTTCAAACATACAGGTTGTTTACCTCATTCACCCACTCATTTATGCAATTAACCTATCATGATCTTCCCTCCCTTCACATAGCTGAATCAATCTCTGGGCCAAGAGTAAGCTCGCCTCTAACGACTGGAAAGATACTCACCCACAGAGTAGTAAGCTCGAGACACAAGGTGGCGCTTTAATCTAGCCTTGCAGGCCTGCGCAGTAGGAGCATGTTTAATTTCGTCTGGGAGTCCATTAACAAACACGGCCCCTGCCTGTGAAGGCAGGCGTTCGTAAACATTCGTTCTGTGTTGTCCAGTACGAATGTTATCCCTGCCTCTGGTGTTGTGGGTATGTAAGTCGCTGCCCCGTGTGAGGCTGCATTTGGACAGACAAAACATTGCTGCTTCTAATATGTAGAGGCAGGGTAGGGTTAACAGCCCCAGTTCGATGAAACCTGGCTTACACGGCTCTCTCTGCTTTAGCTTAAGTATCAAACGAACTGCTCTTTTTTGCAGCCGGAATACTCTCAAAAAATCCTTCTTTGAGCATCCACCCCAAAGGGCGATGCCATAGGAAAGATGTGGAAAGATCAGGCCGTAGTAGGCCGTCACTAAAATTTGGGTTGGACAGTATTTTGAAAGCCTTCGCAATGCAAAAATTCCGGAAGATACTCTTGAGCAAACACTGTCTACGTGAGAAATCCATGACAACCTCTTATCCAGGTGGATTCCCAAGTCTACATGGAAACTTATTGGTGAACCTAAATTATCTCCAATGGAGAAACTGGGTGCGTATCCATCATTTCAAATAAAAATGTTAGGCGAAACAAAAGTTACTGTTGAATTGGATTCAACTTGTTTGGAGTTGGATGTGGCTGTCACTGATAGCTTAACAGGTACTCCTTTACTTGGCAAAGATTGGATTGTTGCATTCAAACTAGACCCTAACTGTCAACACGTACGTAAACAAAGTTTTCACAATATTAATCATATCGACGCCAATATTTTGGACAAAGAGAGAGTAAAACAGCAAATATACAAAGAGTTCAAGGATATAATTTCAAACAACTTGGGTACGGTACGTAATATTAAAGTAAAGGTGAGGGTAGCCCATGACGTACAGTTACCAATACACAAACCGAGGCCAGTTCCTTTTGCACTTCACAGTGCCACAAGCAAAGAACTTCTCCGTTTGGTTTCTGTAGGGGTGCTAGATCCTGTAGATCCTTCTACTACTCCAATTATTTGTGCTTCTCCAATAGTTGTTGTTCCAAAGGCTAATGGAGAAGTAAGATTGTGCGCAGATTTCAAAGTATCAATCAATCCTCACTTGGTTGATGACGAATATTCAATTCCAACCTTTGAAGAAACCATTTTGAAGTTGAATAGATCTAAAATATTTTCTGTTATTGACTTGAAAGATGCCTATTTACGGCTTCCTGTTGATGAAGAATCGAAGAAATATTTAGTAATCGTGACACACAAAGGTTACTTCACATTCAATAGGTTACCTTTTGGTATTAAAACAGCTCCTACAATTTTGCAAAAGTTAATGGACCAGCTTTTAGTCAGAATTGACAATATTGCATGGTATTTCGATGACATTTGCGTAGGGGGCAAAAATGAACAAGAACACATTGAAAGGATCAAAACAGTTCTAAATGTCTTGAGAAAAACTGGACTTTGTACACGTGAAGATAAATTGCAGCTTTTTAAAGAAAGTGTAACCTACCTCGGACACAAGATCAGTGCTCTAGGGATCCAACCAGTTGAAGATCGTGTTGAAGCTATAAAGAGACAGCCTCCACCCAAGAACACATCTTAGCTTCGCTCGTTCCTAGGGTCTGTAAATTATTATTCAAGATTCATTCCCAACTTACAGTCACTTTGCTTTCCTTTACACAGACTTTTGCATAAAAACTCACCCTGGAACTGGAGTAATGAATGCGAAAAAAGTTTTAATCAGATTAAAAGCAGTATTTCTACATATATGGTTCTGGCTCATTATGACCCAAAACGGCCACTTATACTGGCAACAGATGCTTGCAATCAGAGTTTGGGAGCTATATTGCTTCAATGCTGCCCTGAGGTAGTCAAAAGCCTATAGCTGCTGCTTCAAGAACACTGAATGTGGCAGAACAAAACTACTCTACAATTGACAAGGAAGCATTGGCGATTATATTTGGAATAGAAAAATTCTACAAATACCAATATGGTCGACACTTTACACTTGTGTGCGATCATAAACCTCTTGAAAGAATCTTTGGGGCAAAACAGGCTATACCAAAACATGCTGCTTCGAGGCTTGCACGATGGGCAATCATCCTAAGTGGATACGACTATGATATCCGCTACAGGGCTGGAAAAGACAATGTTCTAGCTGATTGTTTAAGCAGACTTCCATTGACAGAAATAAAATCTATTGGAATCATTCAGACCCTTAACGAAGTAAATCAAATTAGGTCAATGAGAATTGAAGATTTGCCATTAACAAAACGGACACTTCAAGATAATACTCACAGAGACGTTGAACTGAAACACATTATATCTTACTGTGTAAGAGGATGGCTTCAAAGGAATTTAATCCCAAACGATTTGAAGATCTTTTATGACAAACGATTTGAACTGTCATATGAAGAAGGAATTTTACTTTGACAGGAAAGAATAGTAGTTCCGAGATCATTGAGGAATCATATTCTTGAATAACTACATGTCTCACATCCAGGTATTGTTGCAATGCGCTCTTTAGCCAAGATGTATGTTTACTGGCCAAAGATAGATGAAGATATAGAACATTTAGTAAAAGCTTGCTCTAGATGTCAAACTTTAAAAGACAAGACATAGAAAAACCACTCAATTTATGCAACATTTCTGAGAATGCATGGGAGCGGATCCACATAGATTTTAAAGGGCCTTTTGATGGATATATGTGGCTAGTAATAATAGATGCTTATTCTCGTTGGCTAGAAATATTTCCAATGAAGAATGCAACTAGTCAGTCTGTTATTAAACGACTTAGAGAACTTTTTTGTAGATACGGACTAGTAAAAAAGTTAGTTACAGACAATGGAAACCAATTCGTGGCAGATGAATTTGAAGAGTTTTGTCGCAAAAACAACATAGTTCACGTCAGAACAACACCATATCATAGTCGATCCAATGGGTGTGTTGAAAGAGTCATTCAAACATTCCAGAATAAATATTTGATGACTGACATCAATGATAAAGAGCAGAGACTTCAGAGGGTTCTTTTGTCTTATAGAACAACACCTCATTCCTCAACCGGGAGAACACCAGCCGAGCTTTTTTTTAAGGGAAATCTAAGGACCCTGATTGATACACTCAAACCAGATGTAAGACATAAAATGGAAAAGTCTCTAGAACAACAAAAGTTTTATCATGATACTCATTCTCGACCAAAGACATTTGAAGGAGGGGAGAAAGTATGGGTTAAAAGAAACAAAGATGATAATTGGAGAGAAGGATTAGTGCTAAGACAAACGGCACCGTTGTCTTATAGGGTCAATATCGATGGCAAAGAATACAGACAACATTCTGACCATTTGAGAACTCGATATTCTGAAGTTAATAAAGGAAATCAACACATGGAAAGAAAAGAAATTGATCTGGAAAATTAATTCTCAAAGGGAAAGATTAAGAACGATGTGGGTAGAAGATCACAGAGGACTATAAGGAAGCCCAAATTTTACCATGATGAATATTAGCTCCAACAATATGGAATTAAAGGGAAGGGGAGAAATGTAATATATTTAAGTTTATTTATATGTTTAGTTTTAGCCATATGTTTATTTACATGGACAATTAGAATCATATGGTGTATTTTTCGTTTTTGTTTACATCTTA
>JAQJVL010009195.1:0-16831 GCA_035578905.1 Stictocephala bisonia
AACATTTGTTGTTTTATGTGTTCTTTGTAAGTTGTTGTGTTTTTACTAATTTTGTTCGTTTCTCTCATGTTTTTTTTGTTTTGTTTCCCATTGTGCTGTAAGTACTTAATTCTGTTACTATGTCTATCTGATGTTCATTTATCCTCACTTTTTCTATTATTAATGGATATATCACCATTGTTTTGATTTTTTCATAATATGATACTTTTAGGCCTATCATGTTTTGTCAGTTGTTCTAGCTTACTTGTTTGTTTCTTTGTCGTTGATATATTATCTGCTAATAATGCAAGATCATCTGTGAATTCCAGGCTCCTACTTTGAATCATTTCTTCCAGCTCCTATATTTATATCTTTTGGGTATGTTTTTTCCCATTATCTGATTATATATTCTATTATGCAATTTAATAGTTTTGGGGCTTCTATGTATTGTAAATAGCTTTGTTGAGTCTCCTCTGAAATTGATTTTTGATCTTATTTTTGTTAGTGTCAACTCTATAAACGTTACTAATTTTGGTTGCAGTCCCAGGTGTCCATGGATTTTTAACAGTAATTTTATATGTAACTGTCATATGCTTTTTTTCAAATCTATAAAGGCTATAGACATTTGCTTCTGTCTCCTTTTGTAGTAGTTCATGATCAATTCAATGTTAGTACTTGATCTGAGCAAATTCTCCTTGGTCTGAATCCTCCTTGATAGTATCCTAGTTCCTTCTTTAATTGTTCTTACATCTTTTATGTATTATCCTGGAGAGAATTTTATAGGTAAAGTCTGGGAGTGATATTCCTATAAAATAATCTAGATTAGTTTTTCCCCTTCTTTATAGATCGGTACTATGGTTTCTTCAGAGGTAGTTCCTCTCTCTCCCAAGTGTCCGTAAGTATTTGATGTAATTTTCTCTGCATTGTTTCTGCTGCATATTTCCATATTGCTTACCTTGACCAAGTGGAGGGCACTAGCTTTATAATTTTTCATTTAATTTATAGCTTCTCTTACTTCTGCAAATGTTGGTGGTCCTGGTTTACTATGTGGTGTCTAATTTGTGTTTCTGTGTTAATATCTAGTAGTGTAGTTGGTTATTTTGCTGTTAGTAGCTCTTTAAATGTATCTGAAATTATTTCACAATTTTCTTGGTTGCAAAGATCTATGTTGCCCTGTTAATCTTTAAACATCAATGTTGGAGGCTCGCACTTTCTAAGTTTATACTTAAACATTTTATAATAGTCTCTTGAGTTCACTTTCTGGTTGTCTGTCTCTATTTGTCTGAATATGTCCTTTTAGAATTGTCCTTTTATTCTCTTTAATATTTATTGTGTTTCTTTTCTTTGGTCCCTGAATTCCAGTTCTGAGCTGTCTGTCTTGTTTTGGAACTTCACCCATGCTTTGTGTCTTTCTTCTATTGCTTGATTGTATTCATCGTCCCACCAAGTGGGTTTTTTCCACTTTTGTATCGGTGCAATTTCTTCTGCCATTTTTTTAGTTCCTCTGTTATAAGTTAACAACATAAGTTAATATTTTGTTTACTTATGTTTTCAATGTTTAAGTTTTAGTTTTGTATTTTTCGTCATTTATGAGAATTCGTGTGTCGAATATTCTCTTACTTTTTTGTTTTTTATGTTCTTTTTTCTTTAGTGGAGTGAATATCATTTCAATTTTTAAAATGTAGTGATATGATCCCGTATCTACTCCTCTCATTAATATCAAGTTTTCGATTTCTTTATGGTGATATCTCGTCATGCAGAAATGGTCCAATTATTTGTATTCCCCTTTCTTCCATACTGGGTACTTCCATGTTTTTTATTTGTTAGGTGTTCGCATGAAATACGTTGATTTTGAAATTTGGTTGTGATTTCTGCAGAATTCTATTAACCTTACTCCATTTTTTGATTTTTTTGGGCAGGCCATTTCCTTATTACGTCTCTAATTTTATTTTCTGTGCCCATTTGAGCATTGTAATCTCCTCTATATATATATATATATATATATATATATATTTTTACATGGTGTTTCGGAATATTTACAGTTGATTGTTCGAAGATCTCACAAAATTCTTCTGTCTCTTGTTTATACTCTTTTTTGGTGTTCTTGTCATTTGTTGGTGCATGTCCATTTATGATTTTGATAGTTTTGTTTAGTGATTCTACTGTGTGTTTTGTCAGTCTTGGTGATATGGCTTTAAATTCATTGATTACGTTTGTATATTTGGTGTTTACTACGAATCCTGTTCCGAACTGTGGACACCTATATTTTAAAATTCACCCTGGTGTTACTTTATAAATTCTATATCCTAGTGTTTCCATCACTTCTTTATCTGTGTTTCCCATTTCCTGCAGTCCTGCTATTATTATATTTTGTTTGTATTGAGTATTTGTTAAGGTGTTCAGATTTCCTGGTTTTGATATGGAATTTATGTTATGTGTCACTATGTATTTAATTTTATTTGTTGTACATATAGGTGTTTTCACATGCTTCGATTCATCTATCAAACCTCTTATTAAGTGGTTGCCCACCGGATCCGATTGTAACCTTTTGGAATATACCAAATCGATGGATTTTTTTCTTAAAAGACCATCCATAATTACTGTCTAGGATGTAATCCTGTGTTGGGATTGCTCCTGAGTTACAAATTTGGGCGTGAACTAAAGAGAGATTCCCATTTAGTTCACTTAGCTTTACTTCGGATCAAGCTATCCACCCACATCACAGGAAGAAGTATAAAAGGGAGCATCGATAAAAGGGATTTTCTTAAGTATTTAGGACCCACCGGAATCAAGTATTATTCATAAAATTTTAATACTTAAGAAAAAAAAACTAAGAATGTTAGTAAATACTGCCACAAAATTTATTTTAATTTCTAATACAAGCTTGTTTTAATGAATCATTCTTAATTTCTACCAATTAAACAAAACATTTTAATGAGTCTTTGTTTTGTTTGTTTTATTTTCGCTTAATTATAGTAATACAGCTGCAATAACATGTTAAAGGTGGCTTAAATAAATTAAATAAGCACTTTATTTCGAAAATGTTGTCTGTTATCCTTTTATAAAACACTTTTTAGTGTATATGCCTATTGATTACCGTTCCACTATACATAAGTGAAAGTTTGCCACAAGTGAATAATACAATAGTGGACATTTTAAAGATAATAAATTAAAATATATTGTTGTTGAGGTATTTAATTAAGATCATATATTTGATATACAAATTACAAATATTATAAGGTAAATAAAAGGCTGTTAGGATTATTTTTTAAATACCTTGTTTATACGTGGAACATTTAGGAAGACTAACTTTTTTAATAAATTAATGTTTGAGTAGATAAAGTATAAAGGTACATTATTTATGATTACTTAAATATTCCATTTAGTCATCTCTTAGACTTTTTAAAGGATACAGCCCAGTACACCAATGTAATTGTGTCCAAGCAATATACACTTAAAGGTGTCACGGAGGAAACCATAGTCCTTTGTGTTATTCATGAAGGAACGACCGACTCAGACAAAATAATGTATGGGTGCCCTCATTTGACATTCAAACCATGTCGAAATAAATCTCCTGTCTACCTGGTTCATACAAAATATTCTTTAGAAAAGAACTCCCAAGCCCAACATGAAATGAGACATATAACATACGTTTCTTCGTTCAAGAAGTAGTTTAATAAAATCTATGTCTTTTGGAATATCTTTCAATATTAAATCCATGATTTTGAGATCCTATTAATTGAAATTAAGTGATTTAAGGTCATACAAAGTAAAATAAAATAGTGGTGAAGTCCTATGAATAAAAACGTTACAGGATTTAGGTCACATTAGTTAAAATGTGATAGTATTGTGGTCATATGAGTAAAATGTGATTGTGGTGAAGTCTCATAGATTAAAATCTGATGATAATGAGGTCATATTAATTTTAATATGACGAAGGCGAGGTAAAATATGGTTGAATAATTTTATTGAAACTAAACGTTTAAATCAATAACTAGTTTATTACATTTATTTATGGATCTGTGGAGTTTTCGATTACTTTCATCACTTAAAATATGTAGTTTTGGTTACAAACATTTGAATCTGAAAACAAAACGTGACTATATTCATAAATAGTTCAATCAAATAATAACGACCTTCACCAAAAGTGTACTTACTGCATTGATATCATTTAAGAAAGAACGAAATTATATTAAACACATATGAAATTAAAAGTTTACTTTTAAAGTAAATACTTACGTAATTATTGATTACCCGTTAAAGGTTAGTCAACAGTACAATATGTTGATTAGGTCATAGAATTGTCATTATTTATAATGTGCTTTAACCTCTTTAAAATACTCGTTTGGGGAATTTCTTGGTGTGAAATATCACTTAGCTATAGCATCGCCCACCATTTAAGTGTAATAATTAATGAACCAATATTGACTCTTTAACATTGTATTTTTTTTTTCAAACGTCTGCTATGATATTTTTTTTAGTTTTGACAAGTTTGCAAACAAATTTAAATCCTATAAAATTGATAAGTGTTTGGAGAAATACCCCTCATGGTTGGTCTCAAAGTTTCTAGATGTACTTGAAGTACGCCAGAACTTAATCTATCAAACTTGATTCCACGTCGTACTACATAGAACGACATGAGAGATCTGGTCAATTACATCAGCCAATTAGCTGCTATGCCAGCCTTTTAGACAATTGAATTTATTACCTACTGTTATGAGTTAGAAGCCCCTTTATCCATTAAAATGTTTTATTTATTCTGAGAAGCTGTTAACCCGTTTTCGTAAATTTTAGTTTCATAAGTATACTATATTTAAGTAATAGTTTTAAACATATCGAAAGAAATATTAACATTAAAAACAATTATTATTTTGTTGAAAAATACTTGTTAGGTAATAAGATGATTGTACATAGTTGATATATTCTGTAGCTATATGATTTGATTTTTGATATTTCCCATGTTCACCAAAGCCAAGAGAGAGAGAGGGTTATATGCCCTCAGAATAAATATCACGCCACCCCAAACTCGAGCTCTCATTGGTGCTCAGGAATAAACTCACCCTCAGGTGATGGTTTCGCCCCAGACAGCAAGACACTCGATGTGTACGCAACTCTCTCGCTTAGTCTCTCTCTCTCCAACTCAACAATTAGTGATTGTGTGCCTTTTTAATTCTAACTCTATCTCTTGTAACTCTCTCTAACTCTGTGCTGCTCATCTAGACCTTCAAGATCCTCGTTTGTGCGGTACGTGATCGGTCTTCTGGACTTTCAAAACACTCGTACTTCCGCGACTACTCTTCAGTGCTTTAGGACTGTGTCAATGGAAGGTGAACTGGATTATCAAAAGTGTCTCCAACTACTCTTGTTGGATAAGTGGTCAACCAATCTCTGTGGTGAGTCAATTTCTCTCTCTAATTAATTATTTACGTCCTTAGTTGATTCTCCCGTCTGCTCCGGAAGAGCAGTGGTCCTCCGTGCTCTTTAACAGAAACATTAACATTCTCTACCCGACATTTAGTGTGGTCCTTCGATCCGTAACATTTGGTCAGCTCCGGGACGGATTCTTTGTATCATCCGTGGACAACAGCCATTTATTCGTATCTAATTAATTATGTTAATTACAACAAAACTCTAATCAACTAGAGACTATTCAATCCACTATTATCTCTTAGAATTGAATTGCCAATTTTTCGACTTTATTTTGCAATCAATCATTGTTTTTACTAATGAAACAGTTTGGCAAAGTTAAGTGTTGTGATGTACAGTTCAAGTATGTAAAACCGGTTCTCACCCCTCGTACCAGTTATAGCAGCGAGGCGATCAATAACGACAGGAACTCTGTAATACTCTCTCTTACACAAGGTTGAAATGTCAACAACTGTCAAATAAAGCATTGTTGTTTGTTTATATTCTTGACTTGTATTGATTTACTTTGTATGGATTATATTATTTTTGCTTTTACTTTGTTGAACTAATACTAAACACTCTACTGTATTAGAATAATTATTCACTCTATTTTAATAGCAATCTAGACATATATTTTCTATTCTAACAGGGTTATTTGAAAGTGTTATTTTTCTCACTTATAAAGTAACATTGAGTGTCCAGTATTAACATTTACATAGTAGGTTGTTAGGTAATCATTCTTAATTATCACAAAGGTATTCATTCATATTTTAAATATTTCAGTTGTAATAATTGATTTTTATCAATCAAGTAATTTTTTAATGTATTTAATGTTGTACACATCATGTTGTTGTTTCTACTTTGATTTCTTTGAAGGGTATATGTTGTAAATGACAAAATTGATTATTGTTGTTAGTTATTATTGATTAGTGATTATTATTTTGTCAATTTTCGTTTGAGCATTTTTGTTTAATATTGTTAAATTTGACAATAGGTCATAGTTGAATTGAAGTTTACCACATAACTTAAACTTTTAACTACAATAACAACAAGTATTTTTAATCTTACTTATTCTCTTTTAATGTTTTTATTATTCCTTTGTCATTCATGTTACTAATTACTGTAACTTGTAAAGGAAAATTACTCTTTGAAAAAGGTTTTTTTGAAAACCTCATAAATTGTTTTGTGTCACTCTCTTTGAAACTATGTTAATGATTAAAGTTGGGCCTGTATATTATTTTTTAGTTGATTAATTATCTCACATCTCAGTATGTCCAAAATAATTAACTTGTTTATGCCAAAAATTTATGTTTATGAATTTATGTTTTGGTTCATATCACTGTATTGTTGTCTCTTGTAATTAACTATCGTTTAATTATCTCACCATGCCTCCCAAAACGGGTGAATTTAACAGTTCCATTACTCACGTGTAACTGCTCTTCTCAAAGTGCGTTTTAATAAATTGAAGGGTATTCAGAAGAATTCTCTACTCAAACTGAATCTCTAACCTCTGTACAAGTTAAACAGCTAAACGCCTTCTCTAATGAAATAAAAAAGAAAAAGGCTGATTTTGATAATAACCTTCAACGGGTTTTAGCTCTTGATTCTAACGATGGTGTGTCGGATGAAACTTTATCTTCCGATCAAGATGAAATTGAAACTCTCTTTGCGTATTTGACAGCAATCATTGAGGTACTTACTCCTCCTGTCGAACCAAAAACACCTAGCTCACTGAGTGATAGCAGTACTGTTTCACATTCTGAATCCTCTCTAGTTAGGTTACCAAAAATAGACCTGCAAAAGTTTTCTGGTGACCCACTAACGTGGACAAGTTTTATTAATCTGTTTGATACGACGATTCATCGTAATGCAAGCCTTTCCAGTGTGGCTAAGTTCCAATACTTACTCAGTGTGTTACAAGGTGATGCTTTAACATTAGTAAAAAGTTTAACTCTGTCCGCACCTAATTATCTCGTGGCCTATAGTTTACTACGAGATAGATATCACAATACTCGCAGGTTGCAATCTCTACACCTCAATCAACTCTTAGACTTACCTGCTGTTAGTGCTACCTCTTTGAAAGGACTTCGTCAATTCGTGAACATTTTTACTGAACATTTACAAGCCTTGAAGGCATTGGGATGTGATGTGACTCAAAACAATCCACTTTTATCTGCATTATTGTTGCGTAAACTTGACAATGAGCTCTGTAAAAAACTT
Organism: Stictocephala bisonia; assembly: GCA_035578905.1. NCBI lineage: Eukaryota > Metazoa > Arthropoda > Insecta > Hemiptera > Membracidae > Stictocephala > Stictocephala bisonia. The sequence continues at coordinate 7,606 of JAQJVL010009195.1, forward strand.
GAAGGTTTTTCGATATAATGCGAATGAAGACTTTAGTTCTCACTCTTTACCTAGTGTGGAAGAAATAATAAAATATTTGAACATTGAGTGCTCGCAAACTGAAGACGCTAACATACACAACTTTCCTTTTGTGAACAAACATATTTCATCACGATTACAAACTCAACAAAAACACGCTTTGGTAAAAAGGGTGAATTCTTCACACAGTGGTGTCTCTATGATCACAACACAAACCAGTTCTCAGTCACAGTCAGGAACTAATAAACACAACGCTTGGCAATGCTTTGCTTGTAATAAAAGAGGTCACAAAATATATGCTTGTGATACCTTTAAAAGGAACTCACCTCATGAAAGACATGAATTAGTAAAAAAACACCAACGTTGTTTCTCATGCCTAGGTAATCCCAGGTCGAAAGATTGTCAGTCTCAATCAACGTGTCGCACATGTAACAAGTAACATCATACAATGCTACATTTTGATGTTAATCTCTCTCGTCAACCCTCTCGAGATAGTCATACGTCCTATAGACCTCACGATCAACATAATGTTACCTCTAGGGATATAGTTACAACTTCATCTTTCTTTGTCTCTTTTGCTGATATATTAAATTGCTCTGCCCAAAATAGCTCTAACTCTCACTCTTCATCTAATTATACGGTGTTACTCGGTACAGCTTTAATTAAGCTAACCACCTCTCAAGGCATTTCTCATGTATTTAGAGCATTACTTGACACGGGCTCTATGTGTGAACTTCTCTCTGAACGTGCTGCTAATATCTTGAACGACAAGTGACATGCTTCAAATCTAAAAATATCTGGACTCGCTCAAAACTCCTCCTCTACTAAGGGAACAATGTATCTAAATTTGGAAACGCTCTCTGGCCACGCATGGCCAACAAACATCAGTTTCATATCTTAGATAAAATCTCCGTGGATTTACCACGCGATCGTGTCACTTCTGACGTGTGTGACAAGGTCAAGCCTTATACACTCACTGACCCTTCCTTCCACTTACCTGGTGGCATTGATGTATTAATAGGTATCTCTCTGTTACCTCTAATTATTACTCAAGAGAATCATTCGCTTGGGCCTCACATGCCTCATGTGATAGGCACACACCTCGGCTACATACTCATGGGTCAAGCTCCTTGTGCTTCGACTACGGATGCTGCGGTCAACTTTTCAATATCTCTTTTGTCTACTAGTGATGATCTCTTGCACTCGTCGATTTTGGCAAGAAGAAGAAGCACCAACCATCAGTGTTAAATCACGAGAAGAGATCATTTGTGACGAATACTTTGTAAAGACTCATACTCGTGACCCAACTGGTCGCTATGTTGTGCGACTTCCGTTCAGAACGGATCCCTCTGCTCTTGGCCTCTCTCGGGGTACTGCTGAAAAGCGTTTACTGTCTCTTGAACAAAAATTTAACGCACAACCTCAGTTTGCTCAGCTTTACCACTCTTTCATTTCTGAATATCGAGCTCTTGGTCACATGATCAAAATAGACCATGTTGAGGTCACCCCTCACTATTATCTCCCTCATCATGGTGTGTTGAAAGACTCTAGCAGTACAACAAAACTCAGGACTGTGTTTGACGCCAGTAGCAACACCAGTTCCGGTTACTCTCTCAATGACATTCTTTTCACCGGTAGAAAGTTACAGACTGATATTAGTAACATTATTTTGAACTTCCGGTCTCATAAAATAGTGTTTTCATGTGACATACGACAGATGTTTCGTCAAATAAAAATCCATCCTGACGATCAACATTTTCATCTCATTTTATAGCGTGATGATCCTTACGCAAAAATATCCACATTCAAACTCACTACTGTCACCTACGGGATGAACAGCTCTCCTTACTTAGCAATTAAAACTCTGAATCAACTTGCGGAAGATGAAGGTGCTGACTTTCCGCAGGCTGCTAATTCACTACGTCATCATACCTATGTGGATGATATTGTCACTGGTGCAGACTCGGTGGAGGCGGCTCTTAAGCTTTAAGACCAGCTCATCCAACTCTTAGGTCGTGGCGGCTTCGAACTTCGGAAGTGGGCGTCCAGCTCCAACCAGCTCCTCGACAGGTTCCCTTCGGAACATCTAGAAACTCCTAGTTTCTTGCAAGAAGCACAACTTCATCAGTTCTCCATACTGGGTATGCACTGGTCCCCTGAAGAAGATTGTTTTCGCTATACTTTTCACTATCAAACAGACAAATTAACCAAACGCTCTGTATTAAGCCTCATTGCAAAATTGTACGATCCCTGCGGTTTTCTAGCTCCAATAATCATGGTAGCTAAATGCTATATGCAGCTCCTATGGGCTCAAGGCCTAAAGTGGGACGATGCTCTCCCCCCTGATCTCGCCGATAAATGGCAATTATTTATTAACGACACTAGTCGTTACCTCTCCCAACTCAAGATGCCTCGAGCATTTCCGTTAGCCCACGCTAATGTAATTGAATTACACGGCTTTTCTGATGCCTCAGAATGTGGTTATGCCGCAATAGTGTATTTTCGTTGTGAATCTTCTAGCGGAGAAGTGACTGTGAGACAAATTTTGTCAAATACTCGTGTGGCTCCTCTGAAACGGGTGACCCTGCCTCGTTTAGAACTTTGTGGAGCTCACCTTTTGTCCAAGCTAATTGATTATTGCCTTAGACAGTTTTCTCATCTCAAGATTAATGAACTGACACTTTGGTGTGACTCTTCGGTAGTGCTCACGTGGCTACAAACACCTACCTACCGATTGAAAACCTTTGTACCAAATCGTGTCGCTCAAATTCAAGAAATTATTCCTGGTCATCATTGGCGACACATTAAAGGTACAGACAATCCAGCCGATTGTGCTTCCCGAGGTGTTCTTGCATCTCAACTCGTCAACCACCCACTGTGGTGGCATGGCTCCTCATGGTTAAGCCTATCTAAGCCTCACTGGCCGATTCCTAACTTCACACCAATAGAACTTCAATCTGCGGATGAAATCAAGACTACACCTCTTAGTGTGCTCACTATAACTGGTCCCACAGAGTGGGAAATACTCTCTAAATATTCGTCATGGACAAAACTCATAAGGGTATTAGCATACGTGTTACGTTTTGTTAACTTGTGCCGATCAAAGAAAGAAATCTCTGGTAATTTACGCTTCAGTGAACTGAATGCCGCTGAAGTAGTTACTTTCAAACTAGTACAACGTTCAGCATTTAGTGAGGACATTAAATCACTAAAGAAAGACTCTTCGTGCTCCACTCACCTACGGAAATTGAATCCTTATCTGGATTCTGATGATTTTATACGTTTCGGTGGTAGACTGGCACAATGTAACCTCTCATATGACACTCGTCATCCCATTGTACTTCCCAAACGGCATCATGTTGTAAAGCTGTTGATAGACTTGTATCATCGCATTCATCTCCATTCTGGAACTCAACTGACACAAGCACTACTAACACGCAAAGTGTGGATATTATGTGCTAGAAGTATCATACGCTCACGTATTTTCCAGTGTCTCGTGTGCTTTAAGAATAAACCAAAACACAAAACTCCTCTTATGGGTGACTTACCCGCACACCGTGTTAATCCAGCTCGACCGTTCTCATCAACAGGTGTGGATTATGCCGGATCTTTCACCGTAAAGATTCACAATCTCAGGAGCCTGCGACACATTAAGGTCTACTTGTGCATTTTTATCTGCATGGTTACTAAAGCCGTTCATATAGTAGTGGTGACTGATCTCACTACAGAAGGTTTTATTGCCTCTCTCACATGTTTTGTGTCCTGACGTGGTCTGTGCTCAAACATCTATTCAGACTGCGGAACTAACTTCGTAGGTGCAGACTCAGTACTACAAAAGGTGATTCGTGAATCAACTCTCTCATCTGTTGCACAGGACAAAATTGTACATTTTACCTCCTCCCGAGGAATTACGTTCCATTTTAACCCCCCAGCTGCACCTTATCAGGGCGGGCTTTGGGAAAGTGCGGTTAAAAGTGCAAAATACCATCTCAAACGAGTGATTAATGAAATCGTGCTTACCTTACCACAATTTCAGACTCTATCAATTCAAGTAGAGGCGATGCTAAATTCTCGACCACTTACTGCTCTCAGCTCAGACCCTTCTGAAACCTCAGTCTTAACAACTGGTCACTTCCTGATTGGTGCTCCTCTGTCTGCCCTACCAGAACCCGATCTCTCTGATGTCCCTACCAATCGACTTCGCCATTGGCAACTGGTCCAGGCCTTTCACCAACGCATCTGGCATCGCTGGCATTTGGAGTACCTCCACTCTTTACAACAATGTTCCAAATGGAGCACTCCCCAGGAGAACCTCAAAATTGGAGATCTCGTCTTGGTGCAATCCCCGACACCACCTCTTACCTGGCCTCTTGGACGTATCACTGACGTTCACCCTGGACCTGATGGCACTGTGTGAGTGGTCACAATCAAGACGCCTTCAGGGACTTACACTCGACCCGCAATCAAGGTCTTTCCTCTGCCACTAAACAAAGTGGACTCTTAATTTCTAAGAATTTAGTATAACTTAATAATAAGCTCATCATCATGTAACTCATCACCCTATATATGTTGTTTGTAATCTTTTCATTTTCTCTCTATATTGAAGTTTATAACTTCAAGGTGGCCGGTATGTTAGGTAATAAGATGATTGTACATAGTTGATATATTCTGTAGCTATAAGATTTGATTTTTGATATTTCCCATGTTCAACAAAGCCAAGAGAGAGAGAGGGTTATCTGCCCTCAGAATAAATATCACGCCACCCCAAACTCGAGCTCTCATTGGTGCTCAGGAATAAACTCACCATCAGGTGACGGTTTCGCCCCAGACAGCAAGACTTTCTCGATGTTTACGCAACTCTCTCGCTTAGTCTCTCTCTCTCCAACTCAACAATTAGTGATTGTGTGCCTTTTTAATTCTAACTCTCTCTTGTAACTCTCTCTAACTCTGTACTGCTCATCCAGACCTTCAAGAACCTCGTTTGTGCGGTACGTGATCGGTCTTCTGGACTTTCGAAACGCTCGTACTTCCGAGTCTACTCTTCAGTGCTTTAGGACTGTGACAAAGGAAGGTGAACTGGATTATCAAAAGTGTCTCCAACTACTCCTGTTGGATAAGTGGTTAACCAATCTCTGTGGTGAGTCAATGTCTCTCTCTAATTAATTATTTACGTCCTTAGTTGATTCTCCCATCTGCTCCGGAAGAGCAGTGGTCCTCCGTGCTGTTTAACAGAAACATTAACATTCTCTACCCGACATTTAGTGTGGTCCCTCGATCCGTAACAATACTCAAATAGAGGTCATTGCATATATGTGTGTATGTATGTATGTGTATATATGTATTATGCATATATGTATGTATGGATTCAAATTGCAATTTTTCTTTTTTTTTGTAAGGAAAATAATAACTGGAGTGTATAAAAATTCCGTCCGATATACATTATGAAATGCTATTGATATATTTTCATAAAAGTTTCCTTGTAATAAAATATAATACGAGAATACATATTGTGGCATTTTATATTTCAGTTGTAAAGGACTATCCTTATTGTGTTTTTAATTATATAAAGTACAAATAATTGTATGACATAATAATACGTTGGGAATGGTTAGCTTATTTCGTTGTGATTTTCGGTGACGTTTTGCTTTAGCAGACATAACTTCTGATATACTTGAGTAGCCACCCATTTGGTAGCTACCCTTAATACATTTAAGTAGCCTTTTAACATATTGATTAGCCACTAACATATTTGAGTAGCCAAACATAACCTTAAGTGACCTATCCTTGTAGCCTTTTAGCTACTTAGTTAGATTCTTGTAACAATTTTAATATATAAATACTAACTATCTGTATCCTGATACAATATGAATGATCAATATTTAGAATTATAATACAAAACTTTAATTATTATATACCATATTCTATATAATTTGACTTACCAATTTATTTTTACATAAAAAAAGATACAGCTTGTTAAATATACAATAATATTTTTAGATACAATACGTATATTTCATGCATATTTAATATTAACACTAACAGGATACAGTGAATATGTACTGTTTTTTGTGATATTCAACTACTTTATTTGAATATATGTTACAATAAAAATCTTAATTTACGGATAAAAACGTCCCAGAATGTCGCAGAGGTAATGGTGCCATCTTGACTAGTAGGATTGATACGTGATTTAATATCACGGGGATGGTTAGAAATGAGATTTTATTTTATCTAGATTACTTGTGTTAATTTTATGGTATCTAATTAATTATACTTGTTAATTTTTATCATCATTAAAACTAAATATTCAATAATTCCTATTTTTTATTAGCTAATAAAAGAAAAACAATAGTATCTACTACAACTGAATGGTAAAAGGTTATAATAAATATTTAATTGAATTTGGGTTCCTTACTGAACAATCTTTTCTTTAGTTAAACACAAACATCATCAATAATATTGCTACTAAATGAAAGAATTTTTAGAAGAACATTTTAATTCATTATATAACTAGTAACAGTTTATTTTAAAAATTTCATTTTGAAATATATGTTAAGTACAATTTGCATTAAAATATTGTATTTTTTATCTATAAAACTAAACTTTTGCTATATTTAAACCATATAATTTGTAGTATTAATATAGAAAGCATAGAGGAAAGGTCTTTGATGGGCTATTTACGCTTTGAAATGTTGTAAAAAAACCATTACTAACTAATTGTTCACATATCTATGTTATAATTTTTCTGTCAACTTTAAAAAAATTATTTATGAACACAAGTAAATGTTAATAAGAAGAACTTGATTTTTAAAAAATTCCTTGGCAAATACAAATTTATTCTAGAATTAACTATTTTTGAATACAGGTAAATTCTACGAGAACATTTACAGTATATTCTTTTACCAATATAAGGTCCGATAATTTTTTTTATTTTCTTATCTTACTTAGCATTGTTATTTAAACTAATATTTATTATATAAAAATAAAAATAAATTACCTCTGTCAACAGTTCAAATATATTATAATGAGTATGACGATCGTTTCAACATTAAAATGTCATCTTCAGATATACAGTAAATAAAGGTTATAAAACAAAAATTTTATAAATATAGAAAGATGTGTTTGTCTTGATAATTAAGTTATTCCAGGTGTAGTGGTGTTATCAGCTGGCCTTTGTTTTCTTGTTGTTGTTTTTTGACTTAAAATACTATTAAAAATAAAATGGGATTTAAACTGTAATTTATCATTTAAAATATTTTCATTGTGGTTTTTTTGAGTATGTGCTTTATATATTTCGTATTATTTTTAATAGTATTTTAAGTCAAAAAACAACAACAAGAAAACAAAGGCCAGCTGATAACACCACTACACCTGGAATAACTTAATTATCAAGACAAACACATCTTTCTATATTTATAAAATTTTTGTTTATAACCTTTATTTACTGTATATCTGAAGATGACATTTTAATGTTGAAACGATCGTCATACTCATTATAATATATTTGAACTGTTGACAGAGGTAATTTATTTTTATTTTTATATAATCTTAAAACAGTTCAGGGGCTAAACAAACAGTTTTTGAATAATATTTATTGCTTTAACCAAACATTTTTAATGTTTTCCATTTCTTTGGGCATATATGCGATTTGATAAAGTTAAAACATATTTTCTTAGTTCTTTTTTATTTTCTTGAAAACTTTCATACATAAAACAATGTTCGAAATATTTATAATATTTTACATGGTAATGAGGTTATCTAATATCATCTAAGACATCATATACATAAAAATATATTTTTTTCTTATATATAGAAATATTTTAATTAAAAATACCAGTGCAATAATGTTATCAACTTATCACTATATCTCATGAGGTTGTGCAAAATACGCATTAATCTTTATTTTAAAATTATCTAACAGTACCGGTAGTTTGTAATTTTCTAACATACGTTTCAAATATTTTACTTTTGTATTTTACTTTGGTATTATACTTTTATGATTACTTTCTAATAGTATGCACTGATATTGAAATATTTTCCTCTTTTTTGACTTCAAGAAAACTTGATAAAACACAGTGATTTAAGTATACAATCATATATTACATTTCATTATCGTTTACAAAAGTTTTGAATGTTTATTAATATGATTCCATATATTTATTTCATTTACAACATTACTGCCCGATGAAGTTTTGCTTCATGTATAATGCTTGTGTGAATTCATTATTATTGGAGTATTGCGTTTTTATTACATACATTAATATTCATATAAAATAAGATATAAATAAATGAATTATATTTCTTTATACGAAATAAATTATCATTTATAAAATTATATAAAATAAAAATATACGTCTATTTAACACGCATAATTAATATATGTAGTTAAATAAAAACGAAATAGCTAAATAATGTGTTAGTTAATAACATTTACTTTGTATTAGTATCGGAAGGAGGGTATCATAGGGGAGCGAAACATTTTATGTATGGGCTTACTTTTTTCCAATATCACTGTACCTTCATGTCAGAAAAGTATCACATAGTGGTTCAACTTTACAACACAAGGAACCGTTTTACAATCAAACTGTTAATACATTCTGGGTAGATTTACCTATGTTAATTACATTTATAAACTAATTTTAACTACGGGGTGTAGAAAAACTAGTTTACTATTTTTTTTTATTTGAAATATGTCTGTGTATTGTTCCAGGTTGTACTCTACTAGAGGATTTTTCTAGTGCTTCTTCACTGCAACCAGTTGTATCCATTTGCATTCCTTCCTGGTTCTTCTGGTTGTTGCCCATCTTCATGGAGTGAGAGCATGAAAGGCATTTGGGCTTTGCGTGTCTGTGTGTTACAGGTGGGACAGTATATTTTTTTAAATTAACTAATAAATTATGATATTACTATCTCAATTATAATAGTATTTAATATTCTATCAATCATTCCCATAATTTATTTTTAGATATAATTTTAATATCCATACCATTTCGTTACCTTCGTAGATGATAAGAATATACAATAATTCAACAGTTGGAGGAGCCACTACGAAAGGCACCATAATTAAACGACCTTATTAGGATCATGATCAAGTAATCAGTGCAGAGCTGTTTTAACGATCTCATGTGAAGGAATAATTTTTAATTATTTGTTTAGTTGCTTTAAGATTATGTATAGAATAGGAAGAAACATTTTTTTTAACCTCCTT
>JAQJVL010009196.1:0-16838 GCA_035578905.1 Stictocephala bisonia
TTTTAAAACTACTTACTAATCCTTAACAATATACTTTTGCAACTAATGAAAAGTCCCCATACTCACATTTTAAATACTTAATTTACTTATCTAAATTTTAAATATGAGATAGCATTAAAAAAATGTTCAAACAATTTTTAATTTTTTTTAAACCTACATCTTTTTATGTAATTTGTTGTCAAAAGGTTTAAGGATGTGTAGACTTGAAAGTATACAATTTAAAAAATGCTATTCCATTGTAGTACAATATATATATATATATATATATATATATATATATATATATATATATATATATATATATTTTAGATTATATCGCCAGTTCATATAGGATATATTCTTGTCTGTTAACGTTTTTCAAATAGTGAAGTGCGCACTGTGAGACTTGGACAATGGATTCCACAGTCTGAAACCTGAATCAATGAACCATTACATTGGCCAAAATGTAAATACAAATTTCAAATTTATTTGACAAAGATAACACACAAAGGAAACCAAGTTTTTAAACATCAATGTTCATAAAAGCTTTTCGTACAAATCTGTTTTTCACCTTTGTCAAAATATTTTAACGGAGTACTTCCAGATGTTTTACAGATTTATTTGTTTCTAAAATAAATTAGTTCTCTGAAACTAGGTTTGAATAGTTTCTTTTATAAACAAATGTTTAGTCAGATCGAAACTAAATACAGTGTGTATATATGAATCCTTTATTTCCAAAACTATCGATTTGGTTTTACAAAGAAGTTTTTGAACTGTCATAGGTTTTGTATTAATTTAATTTTAGTATTTATTTACTTAAAGATGTTTATACCTGAATTTTTGTTACATCTATTAACACTGCTGCGAGCTTCCATCAACCTCTTTCGTCCCAATGTTTGCAAGATGTCTTGTGCCTCTGGGTAGTCCTTCATCGCTGTTAGCACATCTTCCCTGGAGAGACTGAACAGTTCTGAATAGCCCACAGATCTGACATCTGCTGTTCGCCTATAAAACACGCCAATACCCTTCTAAGTGAAAAACAAACATAAAACATCTAACAATATATAAGCTTTTCCTGCTTCTCTTTCACAAAAGTTAGAAAGACACAAATGTTGTCAACACAAATATTACTGAGTCCTAGAGCTTATTACACTGTTGACAATATTAATGTCTCTTTAAATATAAATTTGGTATAGTTAGTTTATATCTAAAGCTTTACGTACCCCCTGGGTAGTTCTAAACGAGCAATAAATCTGGTAGCTAGACTGTCTTGAATTTGTGATCTCCCAGCTATGGAAGCTACCATTTAAAATAAAAATTCCCTTTTTAGGAAGCTAATTTTAAATTAATAATTTCAGTTTTAAACGTAGTTCTTTTTAACACTGAGGGCTTGAGCACGGTGAAGAGTGAGTGCATCAGTAGGGTCCTTCATGAAAACAATATTGATATCCTTGCACTCAGAGAGAACCAGATAGAAGATAATAATAGTGCAAGAGGATTCCTGGATACAGACTTGTTGATTATATAGAGAATAGGGTGTATGGAATTGCAACTTACGTGAATCATGTCATAGACAATGTCTGAATGGTGACAGCAGAGGCTATTGGAGGCTGTCGGCTATGTTGATTTCAGTCCCATAAGAACATGTTAATTTTGAACAGGTTATATGATCACGCGTATCCAAACCAAACAATTATTTTGAAAAGATTTTTTCCAAACAAATTTCATTTGATCAAGAATTAAATTGCGCGTTGGACATAGGCGGCGAAGGGGGGCTTGGGGGGCTATCCCCCCAAAAAAATGAAAGAAACAACATTATTTATTCTTCTCGGACTCATACAACAGAGTTTATCAAATGGCTTATAGCATAGCCATCATTAGTAACAGTAGTAATACATATGGTAGTTTTGGTAAATTGTGATTAAATTAAAACAATCATCTAATAATATCATCAGAGTCTTTCCTCTGTTCCACTGAACTTCCAACCCCTACCATTTCCATCAGTAGTACACACTAGTAGTTGTAAAGACACTCGACAGCACCTTACTCCTTACAGATTCCGTACGGCACACTCATATCTTATTTCAACCACCCTAGGTAGGAACAGTTGTACTAATGTAACTTGATGTTTTTATGTTGGTAACACTATTTTAAATTCTGCTTCTGTAATTGTCAAATTCAGTACGAGGCTATTGTATCATATCAAATTTTATGGATTTGATGATTTAGAGTGTGAGTTTGTCAGTTCTTACAGGACTGATAGGCAACAGAGCAGTTTATTATGATTTCACAATATTTAGATGTTAAAACTGGTGGTATCCCAGTATAGTTACATAACAAGAAACTGTAATTCTCTTCCAGTATCCCAGTATAATTACATAACAAGAAACTGTAATTATCTTCCAGTATCCCAGTATAATTACAAAACAAGAAACTGCAATTATTTACCAGTATCCCAGTATAGTTACATAACAAGAAACTGTAATTCTCTTCCAGTATCCCAGTATAATTACATAAGAAGAAACTGCAATTATTTTCCAGTATCCAAGTATAATTACATAACAAGAAACTGCAATTCTCTTCCAGTATCCCAGTATAATTTTAAAACCATTTGAAATCTATTGTTGAAACAGGTAAAAAGCTTTATAACGCTCTGTATCACTAGACTTTGATTATTTTTAGAAAAATAATAGAAATGTATTAATTAATATTAACTGTTGTTTGAAAGTTATTTATTAGCATCACAATTAATATTAGCCCGAATGAAGCTAGAGCAAGTGCGATGTCTACGTCTGTCGAGGTTGCTTCAGCCGGGACATCGTCATCATCTCAACTTGATTCTCAACAAGCTTTGCCAGGTAACGTGGTCACAGGTACAACCACTAATAACCAAGGCCTAGGGACAATCGACTCAGGTCCTGCACAGCCCAAACTGGCTAAATTTCCTTTAACTATGTTCAGGAAACAAAATCGCTCGTTTTCAAAGTCGTATTATGACATGTACCAATGGTTAGAATACAGTGTTCAGCTTGTTGCAGTTTTCTGTGATTAATCCTGAACATACAATACAGACATTACAATTGATGATTAAGTCTTCACAAGCCTAGGCCTCAGAAACTAGGAAAAAAATAAATAAAAGAAAAGATCGATAAGCACGAAAAGTGTAAGGTCCATTTGACGTGTTGATTGATCCTCGTATTCATTAGGCAACTAAAGCCAATGAAACAAAGCTTTGTATTATTTATTACTAAAACAGACTATGACTTATGGTCCTGTTTGTGATGTACAGTTTACTACATAGTCATATTCAGATATGTTACTAGCATAGTGTAATATGAGCAGTTGATTTTTGTAAACCCCTAACTCTCTTCTTATTTCAGAAGCGGCCCATAACCTGTTTTAATTGCCCAACAGAAACTACTTATTTCAAGAGATTTCTAGATGCTGATTGATAAATTTATAATACTGTAGTCAGATTTGACATTTAAGTAGTGAATATATAGTTGAAATAGACTCACTTTGACCTTTGGACTTTTAAGATGGCGGCGGTCACGTGACCGGATCCAAGATGGCGGCCGGAACCGGATCCAAGATGGCGGCGCCCATTTCCCGCCAAATTTTCTAACCTCACTTTTCCTAACCTCAAATTCCCGCCAAATTTCCTAACCTCACTTTTCCTAACCTCAAATTTCCCTCAAATTCCCAAATTTCCCTCCAAATTCCCACATCATACTATATGAAATACACTGTTAACCTTGTTATACTATATAAAATTCATTGTTAACCTAACTTTTTCCGTGTTATACTATATAAGATACACTATATAAAATACACTCTTAACCTAACTTTTTCCATGTTATACTATATAAAATTCACTTTTTTTGTCCAATATGGCGTCTTTCTCTTGTTATACTATATAAAATGAACTTTTTTTGTCCAATATGGCATCTTTTTCCATGTTATACTATATAAAATGCACTTTTTTTGTCCAATATGGCATCTTTTTCCATGTTATACTATATAAAATTCACTTTTTTTGTCCAATATGGCATCTTTTTCCATGTTATACTATATAAAATGCACTTTTTTGTCCAATATGGCGTCTTTCCCGCCCACAACAACTCACACCCCGTGGGAAAATTCCCTCCCCAAAATTCCCTCATCCAATATGGCGGACTATACACTATATAAAATGTAAAAATATGACAACCGGATCCAATATGACGTCTTTCCCTCCTAAAATTCCCTCCAAAAATTCCTTATCCAATATGGAGGACTTTATACTATAATAAATGTAAAAAGATGACAACCGGATCCAAGATGGCGGTCTTTCCCTTCGGGTACTTCTGGCGACCGTCGGCTACCTTCGTACACGTCGTCTGCTGGTCGGGCACGCATGCGCACCTTGTTACTCTACTCTATGTGCTCAACCCGATCGCAGCGCCCCTAGCGGCAACGTCAATCGGAGCGGACCTGGTGGCATCAGCTGTGCGTGGGTGACGCATGCGCATGGACTTGCTACTCTGTGGCAATATACACCATAACAAAGCGCGCATGCGCGGGAACTTGCTACTCTACTCATATATACACTATAACAAATTTAATATTCCATACACTACTCCATATACTCTATGTGGCTGACGTGATCGTAGCGCACCTGGTGGCAATTTCCCAAAACATAATATATATTAAACAAATTAGACATCACTTGACCTCAAAGGTCATCTGTTATCACATCTGCTTCCGTTACCACACGGGATAACGTAATCAGAGTTTCATGTCTTGACAGGCGTGTGACCTAATTGTCACCTTCAAAATTCAAAATTTTAGGACGACCAGTATGACTTACTACGTATTGATTTTAAACTAGTAAATAACGAAAAACAATTGGTTAAATGGACAGCTAGTCCCAGACTTAAAAATTTTCCCATCCTCTCCATGACTGACTACCACTCCCTTACCTCCTTACTTTCTTATCACTCGCACTAATGGCGTCAATCGGTTCACTTGCCTCTCTCGCTGCAGTGGAACTTTGTAAAACCTTTAACAACATTTTCGAAATTAAACAATTAAACATTCCAAAATCAATTCAACAATACTTGATACAAATTTACTTTTCTAAAAAAGACGGTCCACCACAGTATCACTTTGAAAACGTGAGGCTGGACACTTTTCTAAATTGGCCAGTCCCATTCCTCAACCCACATGTAATGGTAAAAGCTGGCTTTTATTACTTAAAATATAGCGATGCAGTTCGCTGTTTCTCATGTGGTATATATATTGGATGTTGGGAAGAGGGTGATGTTCCATTTGATGAGCATAAAAAATACTCTCCAAACTGTAGGTTTGTTAATGGCCTACCTTTAATTCAATTTGCTGGTAGAGATGTTTGTGGAAATAATTAGCTGAATTTTGCAACTAACAGTGCCTGTACCTTTCGAACAACTGTATGAATGTGGCTCTGGGGTGTAAAAACCCGTATCCAAAAGCGAATGTGGCTCTGGGGCGTAAAAACCCGTATCCAAAAGCGAATGTGTGTTGCTCGTTAGGTAAGTAAGGCTTTACAATTGGCAGGGAGGCAGTAAACTTTATTTCTATTATTTTTATGGTCGACTGCTACCGTATAGAGCGAGGTTGGGGCTCTATACACCAAAAAAATCCAAATAAATTGTTAAACTTTACCTAAACCCTTCCATTCTTCCACTATGAGTGTAAGAGAGCAGATAGCAAGGGAGCTACATGCTCCAGTTAGAAAGAAATTCCCTACTAGACCTGTAGAAGTTAAGGGAATACAAGACTTGTTCCAAGCTGACTTGGTCGAAATGATACCATACTCAAAGTTTAACAAGGGCTACAAGTACATTCTCACAGTAATCAACTGCTTTACCAAATACGCTTACGCAATACCAGTCAAGGACAAGTCTGGACAGGAAATCGTTAAAGCCATAACACCCGTATTAAAGTCCAATAAAATGAAACATTTACAAACAGATGCGGGTAAAGAATTCTACAACGTAGGATTCACAAAGTTGATGAATAGCTATGGTATAAACCATTACTCGAGCTACAGTGATAAGAAGGCGTCCATCGTAGAGCGGTTCAACCGCAGTCTCAAAGCATTAATGTGGCGAAAGTTCACGGAGCAAAGTAAGTATCAATGGGTCAAGATACTACCTTCTTTGTTGGAAGAATACAACAGAAGAATACACAAAACTATTGGCATGGCTCCAAGTCATGTGAACAAAAGAAACGAAAACATAGTCAGAAAAAACATTAATAAAAATAGACAAAAATACAAGAAAGTGGATAAAAAGGTCCGTTTTAAAGTAGGCGACAAGGTGAGGATAAGTAAGTATAAAAAAGTCTTTGACAAAGGATACCTACCCAACTGGACTAACGAGATATTTACTGTGTACAAAGTCCAAACTACTATTCCTACAACCTACCTCCTCAAAGACCATACTGGTGACGTCATCAAAGGAAGTTTCTACGAAAAAGAGCTACAAAAATCCAAAACAGATGATGTATACCTGGTTGAAAAAGTACTTAGAAAAAAAGGAAACAAAGTATTAGTTAAATGGGCAGGATATGACGGTAAACACAATACATGGGTGAACAAGAAAGACTTGGTATAAATAAAGGCTTCCCTTACACTTTCATTCATAACTCAACAATGCGTGTTATTGAACAGGACACAAAGCTACCTGTCGAAAACTTTGACATGTACACTATACGCACAGGTAGTGACATTAAACACGGACCATTATTTCCATCCACTATAAGGTGCATAGTGGCTGGACCTAGTAATTGTGGTAAAACGAACGTTGTTTTCAACATGTTGTTCGATCCAAACGGATTAAGGTTCGAAAATGTTTACATTTTCTCAAAGTCCCTATATCAACCCAAGTATCAATTTTTAAAAAGTGTTTTACCCGAGGAAATTGGATACTTTGTATTTGATGAAAACACTAAAGTCATACCACCTAAAGAAGCTAAAAACAATTCTATTATGATTTTTGACGACATTGCATGTGGAAAACACGATAATATACGCAACTACTTTACCATGGGTCGACATAATAACATTGATTCCTTTTATATAGGACAAACCTATAGTAGGATACCCAAACAGTTGGTGAGAGATAATACAAACTTGATTATTTTATTCAAACAGGACGAAACAAATCTCAAACATGTTTACAATGATCATGAAAATACGGACATGACTTTTGAAACGTTTCGAGAAATGTGCGCTTTAGCTTGGAAAGATAAGTACAGTTTTTTCTGTATTAGTAAGGACTGTGAATTGGATAAAGGGAGATACAGAGTTAGCTTTGACAAGTTTCTAGTCTCGTAATATAAATACGACCTACTTTAATTTTCAACAACAGTTAGTGACAAGCCTCTGTGTGGTCCACAACTAGAACAAACTCTTTGTAACATGTCGCAAAACAGTAAACATCAAACTCTTACGAGAAGAATTATACAGCTGCAAGATGCTGTCCGCCGCAAGTATCGTGCTTTCAAGTTGGGTAACATGTATACCGAACAAACATTAGAAAAACAGTACAAACCAATTTTAACTGAACTTAGAAACAAAGCAGATATAAAAAATGAACCAAAGGAGGAGCCTATGGACCTCAGTGTAGACGAGCAGGATAATTTTAAGCCAGACTATATGTCAACGCCTAAAGGACCATCGTTTATTCAAGACACACAAGTGTTTGAAACATCGTCTCCCCCTCCACCCTCAGTTAGCCAATTGATACAAAGTCCCGCAAAGTTTCACGAGGCGTCACAGTACGTTTTAGAGACATTTAACGCGCCCATAACACAAAAATACATGTTAAAACTTTTAAAAGACGAAGCCGGTGTTAAGAATAAAATTGACAACATATACGGACCACATATAGACGGTGATAAATTAATGGTGGGTAATCAACTGCTTACATTTGACAACGAAGGAAACATCCACTTGAACAATGTACAGTACAGAGGAACCGAAGGCCTTTACGAATTATTATTTAAAAGACAACCCGATGAAAAGGTATACACACAAGATGATTTGGACGCTTATAAAGATGTAATGATAAAAACGAATGCGCATAGAAAAGGTTATTTACCTCATAATCACATTAACCGACCGAAAAAGTCCATAAAATATAAAAACATAATTTCCGTATTATTCCCCAAACAAATGTACGGTAAAGGGCTAAAAGACTTTAGATCACGTGACATTTCCTATTGGAACAATCCAAACGAATTATGTGATAGACTAAAACTTATTATAGCTTCGACAGAGGCCGGAAATGCTAACCATAGGAACGAAATTCAAAACATAATCGAAGAATTAAAAGAAGCTAAAATTATATCAGGAGCTGGTAATAGCCGTTACAAATCATTAGTCAGTTGAGATTCGACTAGTAAACATGGATACTTTACCAATTGAGGTTAAAATGCAGATTTTACTTAACCTACCAATTGAACAAGTTAGTTTCATTACAGACTCATATTTTTGGTTTCTTTACGAGAAATTACACTCACACAGTAATAAAAAGTTTAAACAGTTTTCTTGTTTGGCAAACTATACAATCAACCGTACTCTTGGACAATGTGCCTATGTGACGTCAATGTATGGTAAAGCCTTATACCTCGGTCATATTGACGAGACCTTCCAAACAGTACATTTCAAAGTAGAAAGTGACGAACCTCGTTGGTTTCATATTTTTTTTAAAAAGGAGGGTAAACACAGTTATTGTTTAAAATTCTATCACGTTTTCCAAAGTGATTCTGAAAATGACATCGGAAAGAAAGTCGATTTACAGTTGGCAATATCTAAGACAAACACAACAGCGGGGATATATTACAGATTAAAAAGACAAGTACCACCACTATATGAAACAGAACTACATGCACCGTTATCTTTGGACCTCTTTTGGACAGAACTACATGCACTGTTATCTTTGAACCCCTTTTGGCATAACGAATACATACAAAACCATACAGAACTATATGCATTTATAAGTTTGAATCCCGAAATAGTAGAATCTGACCATATTTCGTCTTTTATTAAACAAAACGAAAGAATCATTGGTATTATAGTCCCGCAAACATCATGTATGTGTGATTGGCGGTTCGAAGATGAATGGGGGTTCGACAATTACTTTGATGATTGTCATTATAGGGAAGTTTATTTAAATGGAAGAAACAAATATAGAGATACCTTACATCATTGGGACGAAAATAGACATGACCGGTACTACTCTTTTCCTATAAATTTAGATTCGTGCTTAAAAAAGTATTTTAGTTATTTTTATGTGTATATATAAACAGACACAGTCTGATTTCATCAGTTAGATTATGTCTGTGGACAAGTTTGGACGTGTCTTGCCCTCAGAGGGCAATGTAAGTGGCAAAGGACCACAGGGTGAAGGTTTTAAACTAACACCTGAAGGAAACTATGATATTGAAAATAAACGAATGGTTAACGTCGGTGTGCCCGTGGCAGACAACGATGTTGTTACGAGAACATACTTTGAGGCTAACACAATGCCAAACTTACAAAACAGCTATTCTGCACGTAACAAAAGAATAGAAAATTTAGCATCACCAAAGGAGCTCGGGGATGCCGTAAATTTGAGAACTATAGGTGAACAATGTGTACTGTACCAACAAAAAACAGTCAACGTAGGAGATAGGCTTATAACAAGGGTAAAGGACCCTACAGGTCCGAATCATGCGGCGACCAAACGTTACGTAGATGCTGCCGTTCCTGTTAAAACTAGTAGTTATTGGAGTTTTGAAAAGCGACGTTTAGTTTCTGTAGCTGACCCACATGATAATCAAGATGCTGTAACCAAGTCATATCTAGTGGCAAACTGTCCAAAGAAACGCAAGGACGACTGGGACTTTGATAATATGGGAATTAAATCTGTTAGAGATGCGAAAGAAATGGACGAGGCTGTAAACCTAAAATTGTTAACCGAAGCAAAATCGCATATTTTGGAAATATTAGGTCAACAAACAACAACTATAGGTTCAGTGCTGACATCACTTAAAGATACGGTTAGTGCACTGGAGGGGCGGATTTATGAAAACAGCGCTAAATCTGAAAAACAACTTAGAAAATTCGGTCAGGTACTTTTTTCCCATATTCATGGTGCTAAAGGGCGGAGTACAGAAACACTGACTGCCGATAACTACATAAACTGGACTGAAATTTTCGGTGAACAAGGTGAGGGGTAATATAAAGTGAAATATAGCTAAGTCCCTTCATTCTTCAACTAACCTTCGTAAGAGACACATATAATGAAGAAGAAATCGTCACGTCGTGGAAGAGGACTTGTTTCTAGTGCACTCGAAGGAATTGGAAGTTTAGCTGGAACAGCCTTAAACAGGGGTATTGATCTACTGCCAGTGGAACTTCACCTGCCAGGATACAGGTACTGTGGGGGTGGCACCAAGTTAAAGAAGAGATTAGCTCGTGGTGATCAGGGAATAAACGGTCTGGACGAAGCCTGCAAAGCCCACGACATAGCCTACTCACAGTATTCAGACACAGCGCGGAGAGCGCAAGCTGATAGAGACTTGGCCGAACGAGCTTGGCAAAGGTTTAAGGCATCAGATTCGTCTGTGGGTGAGAAAGCCGCAGCTTGGGTAGTTACAACAGCCATGAAGGCGAAAGCAAAGTTGGGTGGTTCTCATAAGAGAAAGAAGGGTGAGGGGTTGTATCTAAGACCCTGGGTAGGTCGAGGTGTTAAGAATGCACCTAAAAACAAAAAGAAATGCACTTGTAAGAAGAAAAAAAAAACTTCAAATTAGTCTACGTTCCCGGACATGCCCTATCAAACCACGAACTTGTTACCTACGCTAAAAAATTAAACATTCCACACTTTCGAGGTGTTTACATGAGGGACACACTTCCGAATAAGCCTAGATTGAACGAAAGCGCAATTATTAATTTGGACAGTATACAGGGGGAAGGAACACATTGGGTTTGTTATAAAAAGCTAGGTAACGAGGTTTTGTACTATGACAGTTTTGGTAACTTGCGTCCTCCTATGGAATTGATTATGTATTGGGGTCCCAGTGTTAATATAAAGTATATGAATGAAAGACAACAGGATTTTGACTCAGTACTTTGCGGGCACTTGTGTTTAGAGTTTCTCGTTGATAATGTTTTGCCTTAGTGGACAGAGTTCAACGCTAAGTTGTGACATATTTCCTTCGATCGATTTATCGACAGGTGATTGGGAAATTGGTTTGATCGATCTCACAACGTACAACTCAATACCGAATGTAGAAGAAAATGTGAACGACACATTCCACTACGGGGACACTGTAATGAAAATTCCAACTGGCTCCTACGAGATTAGCGATTTAGAGAATTACATTAACAATAACATAAAAACTGGTGTAAAATTCAGTTTAAAACCAAACAACAGACTAAATTGGGTTGGAGAAAAAGTTATTTCTTTCCAAATTTCACGGGAATGTTCAGGAACTCGACGAGTCTTGGACAGTTCCCGACATGTATACGTTTTTACCTTGTTGTATACCGCAACATGCTAGTGATGGCAAATGCGCCTTGGTAAGTGCTCAGTTTTACTACAAAAAAATGCTTGCTTTTAAATGTGTGTAATTTTACTGTGAAAATTTTGATAAAAATTGTTACTATCGTATCCATAGCTCTGTGTGAATTTGCGTCCTATGGCTGGAATAAAACCCTGTAAGTCCAGGACATGAACTGTCAAGGTGGGGACGGCCCAAATTTAATAAAAAAATGTCCGACTGTTCTCTAAGGCAGCTTTAAAACGCGTAAGACCTGAGACAGTCCTGCAGCTTGAGGGTGGATTAAAACCCGTAAGACCTCAAGTCGCAGCCCGGGCCCTTGTACAGTTTGGATGTGTGTAACACTCTATGGCAGGGCTAATCTCCGTAAGTCCAGGGTGTGAGTAATGGATATTTTAGTAACAAGAAAAATAAAACCCCTTTGTAAGTCTGTACGTCACATTGAAAGGCTTCTCCAAGTAAAGTGATGTCTTTACTTACAGAGGGACCCAAAAAAACATAAAAATAATACTGGGAGGTAGCAATTTTGTTATGGAGTGGCTACCACCGTAGCTTGTGATGGTTGGGGCAAGTTACAATAAACAGCCGTTCTCACGGCTAGTGAGACTAGGCCTACTGGGGAAACTCACTATAATAAAAAACGCGCCAATGCACAGAGTGCAATGACCCTATACCTCTTGGGTGGTGTGGAAACTTGGGTCATAGTCTTGTCTGGGAATGTAAGGACAAACGGAGTGCATAGGCCTTCGGGGTAGGAGGCACAATACTCCCTCGTGACTCTCAAGGTCAACTGAGAGTATAAAAGGACTCGTATTCCCACTTTTCTTATCAGTCTATCATGGCATCTTTTGTCGAACGTTTCAACGCTGCTACTCCGATGAATTATATTACTGTCAAGGCTGGAGATTTGTCATCCAACATTCAGTATCCAGTCAAAAGTATTACACGCATAAGTACGAAATACGGTGATACTCTCGTTGCGATACTGTTTGATCCACATTTGGAGGAGGACATCAAGGTGTTTCTACCTAGAAGATACGTCGACACTTTGCATGAGGGGGAATCAATACCGGACAACTTGGTACTGATCAAAGAAGTTGGATCCACGTCTGCTGTACACGTTTTCCAGGTATGTATGTTAACTTGAGAGCAAAGTAACAAGTTCTTTTGTTATGAGTTGTTTTCTTATGTGTGTTGTTATTGTTTCAGAAAGATGGAGCATTGCTGCAAGATGTTTAAGTGTTTCAAAACACCAGAAAATCGAGTACACGACTGCGGGTGTTGCAAAGCATTTGAAGAAAACAGGAAAAGAATCTGCATCCCATTGATTTTCATACCATGTATCTTGTTCGCAAGTTACATGGTCTACGAGGTTTACTATAAACACCTAGAGTAAATCTCTATGGAAAGGTGGCAGGATGGCTACCAACGTAATGAGCGACGGATGGGGCTTATGGGTTTGTTTCTCCGTACCACAGGGGTATATGGTCTAGACCTGTGGGAGCCTCTTTGTTTACCCTTAAAAATCAAAAGAGTGACCTCTGAGCTGGTAGAGGAGGTTGACGTTCCTTCAGAGGCTTTGTACTAACAGTCTACCGACCATACAGAGTGAGTATCTACGTAATATGTTTGTGCATGCTGTAGTAGTAGTTAAGCCTGTAGGTTGTCGACACCATACGTACCTCGATAAGGTTGCAGCCAGGTGTGCATTTGCAATCGACATTTGTTATTGTGTATGTATGAAATTTGAGTCGTTTAGTTGCACGAATAAAAAAAAAACAACCTTGTGTCCGAGTGGTTCCGCATCCAACTCCTAACCGTAATGACTTAGATTCTGACTTTCCACTAGCCCCCGAACGAAAAGTAGTGACAGACGACTCTGACACTGGTTATATTTGTTGAGTCGGGTACGCTAACCACTGGACTGGCTCTATGGCTACCATATACTCTCATTATTGTGAATTTAGAACTATATTTATAAGTGACCAACCACTATTGAGATGCACTATCCTTTAAAGATATGATAAATCATGATCGATATAGGGGGTTTTCTTGAAAGAAAAGCATATGTTTAACGTAATTCGACATTTTATTAAAAAGATGTAAACAACACATCTTTGTCAGTCTATGTGAACAATAGTTAAATGTATTTTACATAAATGACAGAAGTTTATGTAAAATACATTTAATGGTTAACATTGTTAACTATAACATTGTTAACTATAAGTTTTTTGACGTTTTATAATAGACAAATATTTTGTGAAAATGTTCAAACGCGTGTTATATTGTTATAGATAAAAAAGTTCTTACCTATTCAATCCATCTAAATTGAGAATTCCAATTTCACCAAAAAAATCTCCCGCTTTCATTGTTGTAAGCACTCGTCCATTCTCACTGAAATAATCAAGAACCTGAATTAAAACAAAATATTTAACTAAGGTAAGATTGTACCCCTTAGATTGGGGTTACAAGTACTGTTATAATATATGAGATGACGTAAATAATTCCAAACTATGAATGCGATTATGTTTGGTCTAGATTTAGAGTAAAGAATATCTTACATTTAGGTTTTAAAGTGTGTATTGGCATATTACATGTTGTTGAAAATCGCAAACACAGGATCATCTTACAACACAATTTAATGTGAGCACAAACATGTTAAGGTACTAGGGTGGTCGAATTACTATCCTCAGACCTGAGGGACTCATAAAGAAGAAAAGACACAGACGTACAATTACATACCGTGCAGAGGTTGTTTTACTGTAGATGGGTTGCTGACTCATAGCATTAAATAATGAAAACTAACATAAATTCAATATATATTTACATCGTTTGGGGTTGTGACTCAATAATAGCCTATAATAGTATGGTAGGAGATGACAATTATAATTTTAAACTATTTAAAGTATTAAAATTACTTTCTTAAGAATCCTGGAATAGAATATACAGGGTAGAAAAAATATTGTTACAAAGAAAAAACTTTTTGACGCCATTAGTGACATTTTATCTTTTCAGGGGGACGGCCCACAAGGAGTTGAACGAAATTCTTCAACTTAAGCCTAGGTCGAGTTTGATATCAAATGAAAGGTTTATTCAAGAGTAATTAATTGCCATAAACCGGACTTCGAAAGGTTCATTAATTCCAGAGTAGCGGCCATTTGAATTTAAAAGTAACTAATTTGATCATAATTATCTATCCTCTATTTAACGGTTTTGAGTAAATTATTCTGATAAAAAAATTATACTTTATGGAACACAATTAATACAAAAATTTAATTATCAAATTATCTATGGAAAAAATAACATTGTTGTGAAAGCGTTTCCATATTTTTCCACCCTGTATATTATGTTAAATGATACAAAAAACTACTTTTAACTTAACTGTTCATAACTGTTAGAAAATATTGTATGCATTTTTATATTTAGTAACTAAAACAAAATTTAAATTAAGTACCATAATAAACATTAACTAATAATAACAACACTAATCAAAACAGATGGTGAATATCACAGAACTAAAGGACTGAACTATCTGAACATGAAAACTTTCGACTTATCTTCCTTATGCCAAGCGTTACGAAACTCAAAATAATCAATAGTTCTATAACAAATATAATGTAACTTTAGTACATATTGGACATACATATTGGATAGAAATAGGTTATTATTACAAAGTAATACAATAATTTAATACTCTACCAATTTATCAAATAAAAAATTGAACGAATAAAATACACTTACATAATACATGTTTTTTAATCTGATATGGTTAAACATTTTTTTCAAATTTAGTGAATGATTATTCCAGAATAGATGGTAACATGATATTATAAAACTACACGAAATATAAAAAGTTAAATGATATGTTTATTAACAATTTACGTGGTAAAAAGATAGATATGGGATTTTAATATTTTTAAATTTATATAAAATTGTATTCATATAGCCAATATATATATTGAATGTAATACTGTTATAAATAAAGTTTACTTTTTATTTAATTATAAAAATAAAAGGAATCAACAAGGAAATTTGTAAATTAAAAGTCTAAAATAGTGTTTCAGTTGATCAAACGAATGAAAATATAAGTGTGCCATAACTTAAAAAGAAAAAGAAGAATATAGGTACCTTTTAACTTCCAGTATACCATCAGCAATAATAAACATTTCTCTTGCTACTTCTCCTTTCCTGCAGATCAAGTCTCCGGGAGTGAAAATGTAAGCTTTCATTTTCAACACCAGATCATGAAGAAATTCTGGCTGGCATTCATGAAAAATTGTCACCTGTAACAATATAGCTTGATACATAAAAGGTATCTAAACTCTTAAGAAATTTTTGTATAGTTGAGGATTAGAATGTTTTCACTCAGGAGTCAAATAAGAGATATATCTCTCTACTGTGGGCGCAGTATTTATGAGTACTCGAGTTTGAAGATTGATTAGTGAGAAATTAAGAGGCCTATGAACAATCCAAACACGCCATTGTTTTTCTGGTTTAATTTTATGTTATGAAATTTTCATTTTTAAATTTTATTTCAAGGTTTTTATTTAATTTATATAATTTTTATCCTAGTTGTATCAAAACAAGTACTGTAATCATTTAAAAATAACTTAAAATTGAGCAATTTAAATTGACTGTATTTTTACTTTCCCATACCAAAGTAATGTATCATAACTATACATTTCATAAGCATTACAACGTGACCAAGAATTAATTTTACCACCTCTAGAAGCCAAGAAAACGTTGTTTAAGTAAATTGATAAAAACTTTTTTTCTTGGAGAGTTATAATTCTGATATTTATACAACCTATAAAAAACATTCCTGTCAACCACGAGGTAAAATTTAAATGCAATATAACAGGTTTTTGAGTAATAAAAGTCTAAAGTTGATGCACAGTGAAAATTAGTTAAAATACCATTAAATTTATGTTTCTACCAAGATAAAAATTATTAAAACTTTAAAAATGCATATATCATAATGTAAAATTAAACGACGAAAAAATTGTGTGACAAGATTTTTCGTAGGCCTTTTAGTTCCTTAGTAAAGAACCTTCAATCTCAGGTATACATAATTTGCGAGTGGACAGGAGGTTTCAATCGATATTAAATTAGTCCGTAATTAATTTTTATTGTTTCTTTTGTGGAAGCACTACAAGTAGCTAAGTCCACTGTGGCTGCCATCATTAACGTATATAGACATCTTGCCACCTACTACTTACTACAAGTAGCTAAGTAAACTGTGGCTGTCACCATTAACGTATATAGACATCTTGCCACCTACTACTTTC
>JAQJVL010009197.1:0-16811 GCA_035578905.1 Stictocephala bisonia
CTCCTACTCTTTTCTGCTAGAATGAAAAATAACCACTTATCAAGTAAGGATATGTTTGATCCAAAGCTGTGTGGGAGTCGGTATCGGGCTGTGATGAACAAAGAACGATTTAATTTTCTTTGTTTTACTATTCGATTTGATGACAAGGAAACTTGTGCGGAAAGATCTAAAACAGATCCTTTAGCTCCAATCAGAGAGTTGTGGGATTTGTTCGTTGTAAACTGCAGAGATAGCTACAAGCCTGGTCCCTATATTACAATCGATGAACAGCTATTAGCTTTCAGAGGGAAATGCAGATTTAGGATGTACATCCCCAACAAACCTGCAAAATATGGGTTAAAGCTAGTAATGGGATGTGACACAAGCACAAACTATATGTTCAACGCTATTCCGTATGTTGGCAAAAAAACCTTTACGAATAATTTACCAGTAGCAGAGTATTTCGTCAAGGAAATAACCAGACCCGTGCATGGAAGCAACCGCAACATAACCTGCGACAACTGGTTTACCAGTGTAAAGCTACCGTCACATCATTTTTAGGGCATTTGCACACATTTTTTCAAAAAATTATAAAAAATAGTAAAATTATATAACCCTACTTGTATTTGGTATTAGTACACTCCTAATAAAGCAGGATATCTAATAATAATAAAATATTACATCTTTGGGGATAAGAAAAATTTTTTATGACTCATGATATCTTGGACAATGACTTTTGTAAACATAAAAATGGAGGGGGGTCACCTTGAAAACAATATATTATAGCTAATTTCAAAATTCCAAGATAGCCAAAATATTGCAAATTTCATCTAGTTTCAGGATATATAAAGGTTTTATATGTTATTTGAAATATAAAAGTAATTTTACTTACAAAACCCTGTGTAGTACAATTTATGCAAAAATTTGTTACTGTGGTAACATAATTTTCAAAAATTTGCTAAAAATTCTATATAATCAGTACACTTCTAACTAGTACTAAAATTTCTAGAATTACTTGTTCTATAAATAAAATATAATTGTAAAATGGTTACCTTGGTATCCTCTGGCTATGAGCTTAGGGATCCACAGATGATAATGAAATTTATCCGACGTACGCACACAAATGTGGTATTCTTCATGTTCACAATTTTTTTTTCTTTTATAAAAAGGCTTCAATATATTTTTTTGTTTTTGTATGTATATAACAAACGTAATGTAAAAAATTTGGGGCAGTTTGGATAATAAATGGTAGAGAAAGAAAATTTTGAAATATATTGCGTGTAGCCGGAAAATGAAATGAAAAAATCTAATCTGAGTCAGAGCCTGATTGGGCTTTTTCCTGCTATGTGTGGCTCTGTATTTGTGATCCAAAAGGTGGAAGCAATGTTTGTGGACCCCACAATTGCAGCCGGGACACCAGTAGGTGGACCTATTACAACACACCGGACAGACCTTCGTCGACCTGTTCAGAGTGGGAGTCAGCTTATGCTCAGCCTGGGGTGACTGGAAGAATGGGGTTTCAGTACTTGGGCCTGGATTTGCAACTAGGTCAACAACTAATGAATCTACCAGTTCCATGACAAATTTACTCCTTGTCATGACACTGCATATACCTTCGCATTGTAGGTTATACAAAACAAAGGTGTTCTGTACGCAAGTATCAAGAAAGTTTTAAAATACCTTCTTCCAGTATCTCCTTGTTGGCCTAGTGCAGGACAAGTGATAGAGACTTGTCTTTACAGTCAACCCCCCCCCCCCCCATGAACTTGTTGTACTTGGCTATCATTACTGGCTTAGTCACCTGCCTTCCACGTGAGTTACGGATAACTTGCTGCCGAGCCTCACATGCTGTGGAGTCTAGAAAGACGGGCTTCCTAGTAGGTTTCTCCTTGAAACCTACTACGAGGACCTCTTTCTTCCTGAAATAAACAGGCTCCATCACGTTCAGCTTAGCATCAACCAACGGTTTTGGCAGGCCCTTAGATCTGTTACTTATAGTGCCTGTCAAAAACGTCTTTCTATCCGTAAGCTCCTGTGCAAGTGGCAACTTGGTATAGAAGTTGTCTGTAAAGATGTGATAACCTTTATCCAGACACCTTCCTTTTTGTAGCAAGTCCAACACGACCTTTTGGGTGAAATGGCCAAGTCTGTCTGCCAAAAAATCCTTGCCGCTGTACAGGGAAAGCTGTACGACATACAAGGTGATGGCATCAAGCAGTTCAAACTTTTTGATTCCGTACCGTGGTGTAGCAGTGGGTACTACAGCAATGGGTTGTAGGCCTGCAATGGGTAGTAGGCCTGAAGGGCCTGCAATGGGTCGTAGGCCTGAAGGGCCGGGCACAACTTGTCCTAGGCTAATAGTAGGCCTATGTTGCCTGGAGGCCGAGTGACGTGAGTCATCGCTCTCGTAATCATCATCTGGCTCATAGTTATCACTACTGCCAGATGAGAAGTCCAATATGCCCTCTACATCACTACCAATATCTTCTTCATCTCCAGAGTCAACCTGTAGCAGATCTCTGAGGTCTGAGGATTTGTCAAACAAATTATCTGACATTATTAGAAATGCTGTAAAAATAATAATAATAATGTAATTATACATTTACATAAGCATTACTTATGCTTATAAATGTACATCATAATGTAAATCTACATTTTATGAGCATTATTTATGCTTATAAATGTAAACAAAACCTATCAAGCATCATGTTACTATAGCCTAAAACAAACACTAATACAACACATATTTCACTTCAAACGACACTAAAACCACTTCACAGAAGATGAATTAACACAATTATATCATAATAACACCATAATTACGTATAATAAGACTTACAAATACAATTGAAAAACTAGTAAACAAAACTCCCAAAATGGCTTGTGTCAGTTTGAAAATCGCTTTCATATTGGACAACCAATATTCATCATATTATTTTCCATTGTTCCCGTCGTCTTATAACCAAGTCAGGCATACCACTACAATCGGTAACTCTTCCCGTTTCCAGTGGTAAATGAATATTGTCAATAGCGCTAATAGGTATACTATAACAAGTGATAATATCGAGCGATGTCAAGTCGACAATTTTTTGTCGATTGCCAGTACAGAATCAACACAAGTCGACAATTATTTGTCGAAACGTGGTACGAGGGTTAAGACAAATTTTCTGTCTTTTTCAATGACTGCAGTTCTTTTCTTCTTTACTGCGTCATCCTTAGCCATAAAGGCTGCCGTACTACGCCGTTGGAAACCTCCAGAAGTAGAAGTCTGCTCCTGGGTGATAACTCCAAAACGGACACCACTGGTTGATGGATAACCAGATTCTTCCACAACGGAAACAGGGTTGACGTTAGGCTGCATTTCAACGTCTCTCGATTCACGAGAATTGGCACTTACTTCTCCAAAGAGATAGTTGAGCTGTTCCTTGGATAGCTCTTTTCGGATCACCGAATTATTTCTGAACTGCTGCGAGTCCCATGCACTGCGGGGCTTAAAGCCTCTTAGCTGCTGTCCTTCACGGACTCTGTCACTAGCTGAAACATACAGCGGATCATACTCCCAGTAACGAGCAAGCTCTTGACGGGATGAACTGCCGACATCAGCTGTCATCGATGGACGATGTAGACTAGATTCCTGGATATGACCAGTAATTGGTGCAGCATTAGCTAGCTGGGTGGCCAGCTTTTCGTACACTTGCAGTGAACTATCGGATATACCGATTTGACTTGTCTGGATATTACCAGAAAGCACTCCCGAAGGAGGCGGACTACGCGTATCTAAATTCACATTATTAAATATGACTCAGTGCAAAATAAATTAAACAGGCATACTAACATAACAATGTGGCCTATTATACTGTTATATTGGTACTAAGACAATTACTCTCCGTTAAAAAGTTATTTACATGTCAGTTAAGCCATAATAATAGAATATAAGAACCTAAACTTGGATATGTCTATTATATTAAAATAAATGAAAATAATGGAAAAGTAGTATCAGATATTTATTTAAATAATGTTTTTTAATCCGACAAAATATTATTTGATGTTTATACTTCACAATTGATCAGTTTACAAAAATAATAATGTCTCTTTTTGATTGTAGGATTATATGTCAATGGCATGTCAATATCTTAACATACTGCTGAAGAACTAAATGTTTAAAATTCACGTTAATTTAATCAACCATGTAAATATAATTGCTTTATAAATGTTAATAATGAATAAAATGAATTAATAAAACTGTATATAAAACACGTTTTATTTAAAACTGTATAAGAGGTAGGTTTTTAATTTTGTTTATATCTTCAGTCTTGAAGAACAATCTTAATTTTAAGATGAACACAATTTTATATTTTGTATTATCTGAACTATAAATTATTTAGTAATATTGATTTTATTTTGCATTAATTTTACTCAACATTTTATCTTTACGCTTTTTCTAATATATTTTTAAATAATGTTGGTGACCCTTTTGTTGTAGGTTTAGATTTCAATGGCATGAAATATAATATATACTACTGCAGAACTAAACGTCTAAGAATAATGATAATGTGACTAAGTGAACTGTTATGGATCCACAATGTTACATTATGTTATCACTAACTATATTCATTATTAAATGTCTTTGATGAATAGTTTATACTCTATGTAGTATGTAGTGATGCCATACCATTAATAAAGCGACGCTATTGGCTGTCCTATCTCATGCGACTTCCCAAATCTGTACTTCCAACGTTCCCACCCAGATTATATACACACAGCTAACCATGAACCGTAGCCAGTAGTAATGTTTAAACAAACAGTCTTTTCATTTCAGATCCCTCGACCTAATATAATTGTAGTGTATTAGCAAATACATTACAAAGTGGCTACGAGGATGGGATAGGACAGCCAATAACGTCGCTTTATTAATGGTATGGCATCACTACATACTACATAGAGTATAAACTATCTAACCCTTAGTTCATACACTAACGAACCAATAACACCTGTTGGTAAAATAAACGTTAAAGTCAGTTATGAAAATAGAGACAAAAATCTAGATTTGTATGTAATTAGGTCAGGATCGCACCATTAATGGGTCATTACGGTTTTTCTTACTTAAGTTTACTAACTTGCGGTCAATCCAGGGCGTGGTCTTTTTCTCCTATCCAGCTCCATTGCTCGTCTATCGTAACGTAGGAACCAGGAATATAGTTATCAAGGCAACATTGAACAAATTCTTCCCATAACTCTCTGATTGGTGCAAGTTTATCCACCAATTTTCGAGCAGGATGTGTCGATTTATCATCAAATCTAATACAGTATAACAAGAAATCAAACCGATTTCTAATCATAACAGATACGTATCTTGTACCACTAAATGAAGGATCAAATAGCTCTTGTGTTGGTAAGTGGTTGTCTTTCATTGCCGCAGACATAACTAACAGCCCCAATAGAGCATTGATCTCTTTAGATGTGGTCGGCATTACAATAGCCTTGTTAGTTTTAGAATACTTCAATCGTCTTTGTTCAATTTCTACATTGGTATGAAGCACTATTTTATCCACAATGGAAGAAGAAATAAAAATTTTAAAGGCATCTAAAGGAGTTTGGATGTCTTTAGCTTTATTAACAGGTCTTTGGCGAAAATTGACTATGTTCCTTTGGTTGGTCCTAGAAAACCGGGTTTTTGGTTTTGAACTCCATATGTGCCCATTCTTACATCTTAGGTTCCTTGTTTTAGGAATAACTAAGTTTTTATGTTGTCGGAAATTAGGTAAATTTACTTGTTCTTCATCTGTATTAATTACAATTTGAGATGAAGAATCTCTGATAATTTGTGTCACTTCTTAAGGATCTACCTCAACATCGCTATTTGTATCTGAGGAACTGTCTCCGTCAGAAGCTTGATAATTTGGATCATTGATGTCCGAATCATCAATTTCAATCGACATTATTGTGTGAGTTTGAACATTACTAACTTCATTATGTAACAATTCGTTAGAATTAGAATCTGATTCAGCTGTTGGAAATCCTATAATAACATTCTTACTTGTATGTGGTAAATTAAAGTCATTACCTCCTCTTTCTGGAGAAAATGAGCTGCTTTGAGTTGGTTGTTCCACTCTGTTCAGACTGGAACAATTTATATTAGGAAACAAAACTATCCTGCGTGTATCTTCTTCATCAGAGGTAGGGTAGAAATCTGGATCTGCATCCGTGTCATCAACTGTAGTATCAGACTCAATTTCAAGATTGTGTTCTGCTTCACTTTGATCATTTTCAAATTGTGTTTGTCCGATATCTGGTTCAGAAACACCGTGTTCAAGTTCTCGCAGCACTTGGTCAATACAATCGTCTTTTAAAGATGAAGCCATTTTAACTAAGTACCTTTCAGTTCACATAACCAAAAAGTTACATATGGTGTGAAAAAACAGGCTATAGATGATCAACAACAATAAATATTTACATAACTATTTACAGGTTACGCTTTCACTAACCATTAGTCTATCAGACTACAACGAAAAAATCACTAGACTCTGGATTCGTAACCATTAGTCCATCGGGCGACACTTTAAAACTTTCGGCAACACTATTCGTAACCATTAATCTCCGGGACTACAAACGAAAATAAAAATGACATAACCTCAAAACAATCAATACTATGAGCACGGTGACTTGAGCGGGACTGTCGGTAGACCGGGCTTGAGGAATACACGTGATTACAGACTTCTCCCACCACTGAAACATCTTGAACCACAATATCCTGGAAACTTGCGTCGTCTGGCAGACGAATGGTTATGAATCTAGGGTTTAAAAAAAATTAGTTCAATTTCCATTTGAATTACTGTTTTACTTATTTGTTTGTTTATTTTTTATAGCATGGATTTCTTATTGCTAGATGTGCATGGAGTGACTTCGATTTTGGGCTCTTTTGAATGTTTTTCTTGAGCATGTCATTTTTGTTATTTTAATTTAAGTTTTATGTAGCCTATTGTACAGTTTTGATTGAATGGCCAAATAAATACTTGTTGACTACATATTGATGTTTATGCTGCAATTGGATTTCTTATTTAAATGAGTACCGTACACTGTTTTCGTGCACAATTTGTGACAAGTCTTTTTCAAAACGATATAATCTTAAGCGACACTTAACTGAGCTTCACAAATGTAACTATGACATACCACAAATCAAAAATAACAATTTTATTTGTACAATTTGTAAAAAGGATTTTGAAAATGTTTGTTATTTTGAAAATCACTTATCAAATGATCATGAAATAAAACTTATCACTGAAAAACTAGAGTTTTCCAAAATAAATAACTTTTATGAATGGAAAAGTAGCATAGAAAATGTAGAAAATGTTTCCTTTATAAAAAAAACCTCCGCCAAAAAGTTAAAACCATCTGATAATTCTTTTGTATTATATTTTCAATGTAACAGATCTGGGATTTTCAAATCTAAATCCAAAGGTAAAAGAGAAATTAAAATCCAAGGCTCATGTAAAGTTGATGGTTTTTGTCCTTCTCGAATGAAAGCAAAAGTAAGTGACATTGGTACTGTAATAGTAGATTACTGTACATCCCACGTCGGTCATGGTAAGGATTTAGCTCACAAACCATTATCATTAGAAGATAGATAGAATATAGCAAGTAAAATTGCTGATCAAGTGCCATTTGATGCCATATTAGACAATATTAGATCAAATGTGTCAAAAGAATCACTTCGTAGAATAGACATTCTAACAAGGCAGGATTTGTACAATATAGAAAAGGAATTTCAATTGAATGATGCTGTCCACCATTCTAATGATGCTCTTAAGTGTTGAAGCGTTGGTAGAAAAAGAGAAAAATTCAATCAACAACTGTGTGTTATTGTACAAAACTCAAGGGGAAGAATCAAATGAGTTTGGGAAAGATGACTTTTGTTTAAGAATCATGACAGAGGCTCAACAAGAACTTAAGAGTAAATTTAGTTCAGACTGCATTTGTATGGATAGTACACATGGAATGAATGCATACAATTTTGAAGTGATTACTGTAATGGTGATTGATGATATGAGACAAGGGTTTCGTTGTGCATTTTTTATTTCAAATAAAACTGATAGAGACAGTATTGCTGCTTTCTTAAACACAATAAGAAATAAAGTAGGAATCTTAAAACCAAAAGCGTTTATGTCTGATATGGCAGATTCATTTTATAATGCTTGGGTATCTGTAATGGGACCAGCTGATAAGCGTCTATACTGCACTTGGCATGTTGACAGGTCATGGCAGTCAAATCTTAAAAAAATTAAGGACATCGAAACCCAAAAACAAACGTATAAGAAATTAAGGGTATTATTAGAAGAAACAGATGAAAATGCTTTTAAGACAATGCTTAAAGTAATTATTAACAAACTATGCAGCAATGAAATGGTGAGTGCAGCAAAAAAGACTATGGTGAATACTTTCAAAAGAAATATGGAGGATGTTTTAAATCATGGGCCTATTGTTATAGAACCAATGTAGGCATTAATACAAACATGCATTTAGAGAGCATGCATAGGACTTTCAAACATATTTTCTTGAAGGGAAAATCAGTAAAGAGACTAGATAAAACAATCCATGCAATAATGCAGATGATTAAACAAAAATTATTTGATCCTTTGATAGTGATTGAGAAAGGAAAATTAACAACCAAACCAAAACAGCTCAGAACTCGTCACAAGAAGTCTCTGGAAATGAGAGTTGATTTAGTGATTTCAAATGATAAATCATCGTGGGAAATTGCCTCATCCTCCTCATCTGGTAAAACCTACACGTTGAGGTTAATTGAATCAAAATGTCATTGTCGAATCGTTTGTACTTAGTGTACTTCCTGCGTCCGCAAGTTCAGCTGTACATGTATCGACTCTTGCATAAAGTGGAACATGTGTAAGCATATCCATCTGCTATGCCAAAAATTAAAACTAGAAAGGCCTGAGATTAAAGAAGAATGTGATAATGAATGTAATCTCTTACAAAATCCATTAATCATAGAAGACGATAAAGACTCTGAAGAAAAGCATGTAATTTTAAAAGAGGTTGGTTCTAAAAGGAATAATCAAAAATCAATAGAGCTACTAAAACTTCAACTCAAACAGCAATTTGATCAAATATGCAAAAAAAATATCTACCAGTAAGGATGTGCGTGTTGCAAACCAAACACTTAAAAATTTAGATGCAAAACTTAATAGCATAAAAAACAGTCCATTGGCCAGCTTAAAATTAGAAGAAATTAAAGTGCTAATAAAAACCTTGAGCTTCAAAGAAGTTTTCAATCAACAAAAAATAAAAAGAAGAATACTAAATCGATAAAAAGACTTTCAGAAGAAGAAGCACAACAAATTGCTCTAAACACATTATTACAAACTCCTCCCACATCAAATTAGTATGTTTATTCATGCGTAAGTTTAATTAAAAATCTCTTTTATTAGGGCTTTTTTTAGGGCTTCATAAGGTAGTTCATAAAAGACTTCGTTTAACTGCTTACAAGATTCAACTGTTACACCACATTAAACCAGCAGACAAGATTAAGAGATTTGACTTTGCTGTTTCTATGCTGGACAAAATTGAAGAAAATAATAATTTCTTAAAAACTGTTATTTTCACTGATAAAGCTACTTTTCATGTGAACGGGATTGTAAACAGGCATAATTGTAGAATTTGGGGTTCAGAGCCGCCCCATGAGTTTATTCAGTATGAACGTGACACGCCTAAAGTGAATGTTTGGTGTGGTCTTATGCATGATAGAGTCATAGGTTCTTTCATTTTTGTTGAAAGAACTATCAATGATGATGTCTATTGTGACATGTTGGAGGAATATGTTTTTCCTCAGTTAGATGATATTGAGGCGGAGAAGGGTTTAGTCCACTTCCAACAAGATGGGGCACCGCCACACTTCAGTATGCGTGTGCGTGTATGGAGAGAAAATCCGAGATGTTGGCCATCTCAGGGAACGAATAATCAATTGCGTGGCAACCGTGCCCCCAGACATGCTGGCCAGGACATGAGAAGAGATTGAATATCGTTATGATGTGTGCTGTGCCACTAACGGGGCTCATATTGAACTGTATTAATATGTAAAAAAAACTTGACATTACTACCTTTCTAATAATGTATAAAACATTTATATTCCTTTTTTCCTTCATTAAAATATTATACTTCAAAACCCCGGAGTTCTTTTATAGACACCCTGTATGTTACCTTTTCTATGCTATTACAATCACAAGAATTATTAAGATAGTTCCCACAATTATGAATAATGAGGTCTTGAAGTTGATAGTTTGAATTTTTACTGAGGCATATTGGCATGAATTTCGTTTTAGAAATATTCAGGGAAAGCAAGTTTTGATCAAGCCATTTTTTCAATTTCATGAGATCACTCAGAGCTTTTGTGCGCACACTTTGCCAGTCGTTTCCTTGGAGGAATACTAGAGCATCGTCCGCAAACAAAAACAATTTGGCATGTAAATTTATTTTTGACATGTTATTAATGTAAATTAAAAACAGGATGGGGCCCAGCGTACTTTCCTGGATTACCCCATAATCCACGGGCAAAGGATCACTGTCTACTCCAACAATAGACACATACTGTGTTCTGTCTGAAAGATAGCTTTTAAACCACGCATGAGCGTTGCCCCTTACTCCAATATTTTCCAATTTTCCGAGCAACTTTTCTCTGTCAACAGAGTCAAAAGCCTATTTTAAATCTAAAAAAATTAGCATGGCATTGTTATTATTGGATATTGCATTGTATATTTCTTTATTAACATCAAAAAGGGCATCAGATATGTTTTTATCCCGTCGGAACCCGTACTGACACTCACACAGGACATCATTACTCTGTAAGAAAAACATTAGTTGATCCTTGACTATTCTCTCAAGTATCTTAGAGAAAACACTTAACATCGAGATAGGACGATAATTATTGTAATCTAGATAATCGTTAGCCTTAAAGAGCGGACAGACCTTAGCCAATTTAAAATTGCTCGGGAAAATGCCATAACTCAAACTTAAGTTGATTAGATGGACTAGGGGCTTAGAGATAATATGAATATTTTCTTTTAACATACGTGATGAAACCCCATCAAAGCCCGGAGCGGACCCGCCTTGCAGGGCAGTGACATAATTTATTACATCGGGTTCTGTAACTGTGTGCAACGAAAATGTAGTATTTGTTCTGTAATTGGCATCATCCACGACTGGGTCCCCTCCTGAGTTAATCGCAAGAGCCAAGTTGTGCCCAACTGTCGAAAAGAATGAGTTGAAGTGGTCAGCTACATGTTTGGAAAGTTCAGGACCAGCGAAAAGAGTATTTGAAGAAAATTTAGCAATGGGAAAGGGATTTTTTGTTCGTACTCTTCCCGCCAGCTCATTGATTACTCCCCAAAACAGCCTTGGATTTTAGCCTGACAGATCTAACTTTGATCTGAAATAGTCACATTTAGCTCGTTTTATAGAATTACTTACTAATTTTCTGTGTTCATAATACTGATGTCTTAAATTCCTGTTAAAGGGTTGATTTTTTACTGATTTACTCAACTTATCTCTTACCCGAATTGAATGAATTAGATTAGATGAAATCCATGGTTTGAGCTTTTTAAACCTGGTGTTACTTTTCATAGTTTTTTTGCATTCCTAATTGAGTTATCAACTATAATCTTAAATTTGGAAGTGCTAAGATTAACATCTGAACACTCAAGGACAGGTCCCCAGTCAGAATTAGCCAGTGAGTCCGTTAGCAGTGAGCTGTCAATGTATTCACGTGGTGTGGCGTCAGTCGTAACTATGTCACCAGTAGTAATGGTCAAAACTGTAGAGTAATGATCGGTAATAGAAGTCTGCAGTACAGCTGACCTAACAGCGCTCATATCATTGTAATGTACAAAAATATAATCTATACATGAGACGCTGTGGTCAGTTACTCTGGTAGGTTTGTCAACACATTGCACAAGTCCAGTCACTTGTAAAGTAGTTAAATATTTATCTGATAAAGTATCGGATTTTAACAAGTCAATATTGGCGTCTCCCAGTAGAATACACATTTTATTTTTTGCTATGTTGTTATAGTAATTTTCTAACTCATTACAGAAAGTATAAGGATCACTATCAAATGTCCGGTAGAACGCCAACAAGTTAAACTGTTTATTTAAATGACAAAAGTCCAAACTGATTCCGTAAACGTCGCCTAGTGTAATTAGAGTGGTAGTGGCAGATAATCGTCTGTTTACGTAAACAACGGTTCCGTCATTTTGGTTTCGGTATGTTATTGTTTTTACCAGGTCAAAGTCCTCCAGTGTTGCCACTTCCTCTCCTCCCCCCAACCAACACTCCGTCAAAATAATCACGTCCATCTGAACTGCTATTGCATCTAGATTAACAATTAAGTCTTCAACATTTTTATTAATGCTCCTAATGTTGCAGTGAAATACTCTTATACTGTCACTCGTTATATTTATTTCCCTAAAAAAATGTATGTATTGTGAAAAAGTGTTCAATTCATGGCAAAAGTTAACATATTCAAGGTCATGTTCACTCAACAACTCCATTCCGCTCAGCAAGCACACCTGCCCAGTCGTTAATTGGATATTATACTAACTAACTAGTGCCTAACATAACATTACTGCCTTACATTTAAAATAAATATTTAAGCAATTTAATAAGCTTTGTTTGCCATCCTGCATCACAAGGGATCATTTAGTAACATTAAATAAATAATTTCTTAACAATTATGATCAAGCCAATATTCAATAATAATAATGTGAAACTTAATATCTATTAATAATAATTAGTTAAATACAAAAATAAACAAATACAAACATAATAAATTAAATACAAACATTAATACCAATAAATATCAACGATACGCGTGTTATAGTATCCAGTTACAACTGAGTGAATATAAACAAGTAAATGAAGTGTCAACGAGGCCAGCTATGGTTTACAACAACAACTCATAAATTTCTTAATGTGCTACATGCTAATTGGAAGTACAACAATAAAATATCTAATATCTGTTGCCAACTAACAATAAATTAACTATTGGCTCGTTTTAAGAAACTGAAATCATATGAAGGTACAATGAAATGTAGTTTAGTATAGTACATGGATAATTAGACAATAAATGCAAAATATATAATATACAGTGAAGCAACAAGTATAACTGACTAGGGCAAGATAGATTGAAACAACAACAACATAAATAATTCAAATAGAATAACAGTGACTCATTATATTTTAAATAGACCTAAATATTTAATAATTTAACAAAACTCTGTAAGGCATCCTGCATCACAAGGTATCATTTAGTAACATTAAATATAATCTTTTAACAATTATTATCAAGCCAATATTCAATAATAAATAATGTGAAACTTAATATCTATTAATAATAATTAGTTAAATACAAACATAACAAATACAAACATTAATACCAATAAATATCAACGATATGCGTGTTATAGTATCCAGTTACAACTGAGTGAATATAAACAAGTAAATGAAGTGTCAACGAGGCCAGCTATGGTTTACAACAACTCATAAATTTCTTAATGTGCTACATGCTAATCGGAAGTACAACAATAAAATAATTAATATCTGTTGCCAACTAACAATAAATTAACTATTGGCTCGTTTTAAGAAACTGAAATCATATGAAGGTACAATGAAAAGTAGTTTTGTATAGTACATGGATAATTAGACAATAAATGCAAAATATATAATATACAGTGAAGCAACAAGTATAACTGACTAGGGCAAGATAGATTGAAACAACAACAACATAAATAATTCAAATAGAATATCAGTGACTCATTATATTTTAAATAGACCTAAGTTAAATATTTGATAATTTAACAAAAACTCTGTATGGCATCCTATTACATAGGGATCTTTAGTACAATTATGATTAAACCAACATACAATAAATAATAGATAGGACGTGAAAATAAAAATTGCCAGTAATTATATTAATACACTCAATAATAATAATAATAATAGACAATAAAATCAATGAATATTAGACGATGTGCTTTTTAATAAATATAGTTACAATAAAGTTACAATAACCCATGCAGTTTCTCATTGTTCCATGCGTGAATCATAATTAATTACAAAGAAAATATCTTTTGACGACTAAGAATGCAATAATATAAACTCGTTTTAGAGAAATGAATACAGTATATGAAAGTACAACGATATGCAGCTTTAATAATAAATATATACGGATGAATTAACAATAATTCAGAATAAATATAATATAACAGTGATAACGACAAGTATATCAAGTATAACAACAATATGATAATTTTAAATAACAACGACTCATGCATTCAGTATATCCCCTTATTGTACATAACAAAAGAAATGTGTTTACTATGACTTTAAACATTTACTTTGAACTTGGCATTAACGTAACTCAACTTACTTGCCCTAGTAACAACACAATAAATTTCAATTTTCACAATAAAATTTCACTTGGTTTAAATATATTTGAATTTAAAATAAATAATAATGTATATAATAAATAAATTAATTATAATATTATGCATTTATGACTTGCCAAATGTTTTATTGCAAAATGGTTTACTTGTCGTAGCGATCTAGGTCCTCAAGTGTCAGCACTCTGATGCTGGCGGCACCTTCTTTTGGTTTAATAAGAATCTTGCCGTTAGAAAATCCAGCATAAAACAGTTTTTTCTGACGAAGGAGTCCCCTTGCTCGACCCAGAAGTGTTTTGTTGTGAGGTGTCAGGTGTTCGTTGATAAACACCCGACTAGCTGGCAATGACGCTACTATATCATTAGCGGAGAACCCTTTCTTCTGTCTTACTGCTGACATCCACGCCTCTTTAGTAGATTGAGAAACAAATTGTACAATAATGGGTGGGTGAGCGTGCTTTTTTGAATAGATTCGCAGCCTGTGAGCAACAGAAATATCCTCCCTCTTGAATGGCACGTGTATGAAAGCGGCTATCTTCATGAGTGCGTTGTATACGTCCTCTTCGTGGGTTCGTGGCAATCCCTGTATTTCGATGTTAGCACATCTGGAATGTTGCTCCGAATCTTGCAGTCTCAGCCACATCTCCCGCATCTCACCCGCTTGCACCGTGTTGTCTCGTTCTAGCTGGCTACAACGCGCTTTTAATTGCTCCTGTCTCTTCAAATGCAGTAAACTTATTATTTATTGCCTTAAGTTCGTCGGCCACTCCTTCAAGTTTGTTCTCCATGCACATCAGAATTTCATTTTAATCGAGGTTAATGCAGTGATCAGAAATGACTTTTCGTCATTTATCGGCTCGGGACTCACAGATGAAGATGTCTCATCGTAGCATTAATCGCACTTCCAATTTTTTAGTTTGGATTTAGTAAAATTCTGACTTGACCCAAGGCGTGAACAGGCAGGGTAAAATGAAAGTTTACACTCATCGCATTTAGCCACGACTTCAGCACCGACGAAATTAACCGCACACTTTTCACATTTAGCCGGCATTATGTTATACTTACGTAACTGTTAGATATTAACATATGCAACACTAATTAGAACAAATTATTACAATTAATAGCACACAGATCAAACTTATTCACTTTGATTCAGATCAAACTTATTCAGCGACTAGAGAAGAGATAAGACAACCGTCCTCATCGACTGCCTGATAACAACTGATAAGTTTAGGGTTGCTTGTTAGCGATTCATTGTTTACATTAACTCTATAAGTTCCACTCAGGTAATTTTTGTAGGATGAATGCATAATGCTGCATTACTTAGGGTCCCCCGAACTCAAAAAGTGTGTTTTTTTTTTTTTTGAACAACATTTTGATGTCTGCACGTATGTGTAAAGACCCCTGACTTATTACAGTCTGGATATACATAGAGCTTAAACGATGGATCAGAGTTATGTTGGTTGTAATTCACTCTGTGACGAAATACTAGTAAGAGAAAAAGAAGATAACATTTGTGTCTGTTAGGGGGATGTTGTATATTTACTAGTCTCAAATCTTCATATCTTGTTTCCAAATGGTCTCATTATGGTCAAAAAGACTCATTGATTTGTCTTCAACCCTCCCCGTCTTGGGTGGGTGTCTCCCCCAATTTGGAACCCCTGATATAAGGCGATTTGTTTGGAAAGAAAGCGCGGGCTTCAATTATTATAGTTTTGTGTAATATATGACAACATAGTATTGATACTTCATTTATTATGATTTTTTAGTACTACTTTGTGTCTTAATAATTTTTTAATTTAGTGTTGATAGTGCAATTTTTAGGTAGAGTATTATAAATTGAATATATGCAATAAATTATGGGTACTTATATATCTCTATAAAAAGGGCTTTCCTTGTATTGAGCCGCAAAAGGTACTCGGTCATTATTATCTATTGTGCTATCCTCATTTAAGTTATTGTCATAAAAACACTCATTTTCTGTTAGTGAATGTTTTTAGCAAGGATTTCAATTTCCCTAAGTAACAGTCAACAACCTCATCACTATTGTGAGTTCTTAATAGAACAATCAAAGCATATTTAACTAATTCTGACTTAGCTTTGTGAAAAACCGTATTAGATTTTGCACCTTGCAGATTATTGACTTTAACTCCATCAACATCACAATTTAGAATAGCATTCGCTCTTGTGACAAGTTTAGGGCTGCTTGTTAGCGATTCCTTTTTTACATTAGCTCTGTAACTTCCACTCAAGGAAATTTTTGTAGGATGAATGCATAATGCTGCATTACTTAACAAAGACCCCTGACTTATTACAGTCTGGATATACACGGAGCTTAAACGATGGATCAGAGTTATATTGGTTGTAATTCCCTCTGGGTTGAAG
>JAQJVL010009198.1:0-16845 GCA_035578905.1 Stictocephala bisonia
TGACCCACCCGCCCACCCATACATGTACAGTGATACTGACCCACCCGCCCATCCATACATGTACAGTGGTACTGACCCACTCACCCACCCATACACTTATAGTGGTACTGACCCACCCACCCACTCATACAGTGGTACTGACCCACCCGCCCACTCATACTCGTAAAATGGTACTGACCCACCCGCCCACTCATTTACGTACAGTGGTACTGACCCACCCGCCCACTCATATACGTAAAGTGGTACTGACCCACCCGCCCACCCATACATGTACATGGTACTGTGATACATATAAATAACACATACCTGCATGGTCCGATTCAAGCTTTGGCTGGTTTCCAGGTTAAAAGCAATGAAACCCTTGTTTCCTCTACAGAAGGCAATTTGGTTTTTTCCATTATCCCACCAAGAACTAACGTCTGTTCCTGTAAAAGTATAGAAATTATTACACTGGTATAGTATTATAGTTATTGTTTATAGCTGATTTATCATTTAACTATAAAGCATTCAAGACTAGCTTTATATACTAGCTTCTTCCAATTCAAGAGTTTTTTTGGTAAATTTCTATAAATACAACCAGCAAGATACAAAGAATTAGAGTTACTCAGTCAAGGAATTTTACAACCAAAACCAATAATATATCTTGTTTTATAACGATATTCAACATTCATAAAAATGTCTTTCATATCATGTCTTATGTACACAAGAAGATTTTTAACAAATAGCTTCCTAATGTTTAAAATTAATTGGAAACTCAGTATGTATTTAACAAATTAGAAGAATAATATTGATTTTTTAATGAATGATTTGTACCATTCTTAGAATTTTACTTAATTTGGATAGAGGTTAATGGGAAGAAGAGCGAGTTCATGTTGATTACATGAACAGTTGGGAGAGAAGAGGAGGGGCTGATATTAGAAGAAATAAAAAAAGTACCAGGTTTTATCTTGGTAGTGTATTGCAAGAGAATGGCAGTATTGACAACAAAATATATATGCGAGGTATATTGGCAAGGAGGTTATGTAGGCAGCTGGAAGCCTGTTAAGGGATATGGATGTTTTACTGAAATATAACAGGGTTTTGTATCAAACATATTATGTACAAATATTGCTGAATTAAACGGAAACATACATGATGGGAGTAGTATACAGGCTTGCGAAATGAGATTTTTAGAGAGTAACATGGGAAAGACCAGAAGAGATAGAAAAGGGAACAGGAGAGTTGGAGGAAGAAAAGTGAATAGGATGGGGAATTCGATATGGAAATGGAGGGAAGGAGACGAAGAGGAAGACCGAGGCATCGATGGCTGAAAGGAGTGAGACTAGTGAAAGAGACGAGGTGGTAAGATAGAGATGGTGGGGAGGCCTCTGTAACAAGTAGACATAGAAGTTATTGGAAACTGTGATATATATATATATGAATGTACAAATACACATATTGACCTTGGAGGTAGTGATGAGCGATTGCGAGATGTTTCGATTTTCGAAATGTCCAGTTTTGAAAGGTTTTGGTTTTCGAATGGATTCT
Organism: Stictocephala bisonia; assembly: GCA_035578905.1. NCBI lineage: Eukaryota > Metazoa > Arthropoda > Insecta > Hemiptera > Membracidae > Stictocephala > Stictocephala bisonia. The sequence goes on from JAQJVL010009198.1 coordinate 1,528, forward strand.
TTCAAATGAATTCATTCGTTTTCTTTGTCAATCCTGGCTGGATGGTAAGGCAATATATGACAGATACAGCTGTTTAATTTTCATGTCCAGAATAATTGTATCGGTTTGAATAGTCTGTAGCTACATTACCCCGATTCTCGCGTCACAGTCACTGATGCGTCTCACCTGTTATGTTGTAAAAGAATATAATGTTTTTCATAATTTTAAATAAATAACGTGTAATAAAATTGCAATTTGTAAACTAGCACAATTTAGTAAAATAAAATGTAATTCGTACATTTTCTGTGTCATTTATTTCATAATACAATATTTAGACATTCAATAACAATTAAGAACTATCTCAACCATCTCATTTTATGTAACGTTAACAAGTCTGTTCATAATTGTGCATTCGTTTTGAAAATTTAGAACGTAAAATAATCATTTGAAAGGCATTAGAACGGTTTCAATTTTCGAAACATTTCGATTGTTACCATTCACAACCGCCCATCACTACTTGGAGGGTTGGCAGCAATAAAATGGCGTAGAAAATATGAGTCATTTTATCTCTAAGACTAAACTAAAAAAATTATAAATAAATGATATGGTTGAAGATTAGCTGCAACCAGCTTTCTAATATCATGAAAAGAGTAATTTTTCTCATATCTTACATTTTTATGTTAATTGTAAAATACAATTTGATTTACATTGAGAGAAGGATTAGTATTAAATAACATATGCAACAAATAACATTATGGATTGACAACAACTTATGAATTTAAACATTAACATTTAGGAATCTGCACTAACACAAGCCATGGCAGAATGTTTCTGCAGTGCAAAGCAGATGAGAGATATTTAATGAGTAGTGTCTTCATTCAGTGAGCAGACAACTACATGTGCATGCATGGCATGGACAAAGACAAGTGGTGTGTCAGTGATGGGTTTAGGAGAAATGAATCTACTTAGGGGTGTAAATTGGAATGCAATGTCTGAAAGGCGTTGTTTTATGGTTATTAAAGATTATCTTCAAGTGAGTTGGTCTCTTGAGTACACACTTTTCTTATCTAATGGCGTCAAGCAACATGAGCATGGCTGTAACTCAGGTGTGTGTGACTGGTAAGCGATCCTGTCCTTGCACACAGTCCACCTGCCTGGTCTCTGGTAGCAATCATCTTTTATTCATTAGCCCCCAGCTTTAGCCTTAGAGAGGGCTCGTTAACCCTACTAACTTTGCTTAGTGAAATAAGACTTCCTCTAACTTAACCTGGAGAAATCCAAGACATATAAGCGCTTGCATATTCCCCAAGAAATATCTTCCTTGACTATTATCAACTTGTTGAAATATATATAATTTTTTCCCTTTCATTTAACCTGACTCTCAACCAATTTATGAAACTTAAAACTTACCTTTCAGAATAGTTATCAACAATAATTCATATTTTATTATTAGTGAACCATGTAAATTTACATTGAGCATGTCATCTTTTTCACAATGATCTCTTGCACACCAACCTGCAACAACATTATGGAAGGCTACCATGTTGACTACTTGACGCCAGCGGTGTTGACAGACCCATCCGTTAGAGCATATGTCGCCAACTATTGGTCGCTGAGAGAGAATATTGTAATCAGAGTCATGAGGAGGTCCTTGGCCAAATTCTGAGAAGTAAAAGCTTGACATTACCTTTTTAGTTCCATAAGTCCAAGCCAGTGTGAATGCTATCGCCATCTGAAAAAGTGACACAAGTGAAGTGAGTACAAGTTAGGGACACAGAATTATTATCAACCAGTATAATGAGAGATCTATTTCAATTTTTCAAAGTAGGAAATTTACATACATGTAGATTAGAATAACTAATAATTATTGCAACTCAGAGTGATGCAAATCATGTAAACTACTAAAAAAGATATATACTGAACATAAACTTATCCCTACACAAATCAGACAATAGCACAAAATATATTTAAAATCCAGACAAAACTGTGTTCTTTTCTGTTTTATCAGGATTAGTTGAACTCTAACCATAAAAACATTATATAGTGGTTAGTTAATTTCCCAACTATAAAAATTTACATTTTGTCTTGATAATTATAAAAAGAAATTCATTACTTGTAAATTTTAATGTTGTCCTTATTCTGTGTTATGAGACTAGATACATTTACATTCTTTGTAATGTAACAAATCATATCTATGCGTTTTAACAAACTTTATGTTAACTTATCCTTTTAATGAAGATTACCTCTGGGTAGTTTGATTCTATGCAGGTAGTAAGTACACAGAATAACCAAAGTTGGATTTTAAACATTTTTACTATGCAATTATCTTAGATTAATATGGTCATAACAAATCTTTTTTAAGTTTTGAAATGAAAAATTTCTATTTTATCAAACTAAATCACAATGATGATGGTGTATTTACATACTCTTATGTACGAACAATGATGCTGGTATATTATAGACATAATGTACCAACAATGATTCTGGTATATTACGGACATTATGTACCGACAATGATTCTGGTATATTACGGACATTATGTACCAACAATGATGCTGGTATATTACGGACATTATGTACCAACAATGATGCTGGTATATTACGGACATTATGTACCAACAACGATGTTGGTATATAACGGACATTATGTACCAACAACGATGCTGGTATACTACGGACATTATGTACCGACAATGATGCTGGTATATTACGGACATTATGTACGAACAACGATGTTCGTATATTACGGACATTATGTACCAACAACGATGCTGGTATACTACGGACATTATGTACCGACAATGATGCTGGTATACTACGGACATTATGTACCGACAATGATGCTGGTATATTACGGACATTATGTACCAACAATGATGCTGGTATATTACGGACATTATGTACCGACAATGATGCTGGTACATTACGGACATTATGTACCAACAATGATGCTGGTATATTACGGACATTATGTACCAACAACGATGTTGGTATATTACGGACATTATGTACCAACAACGATGCTGGTATACTACGGACATTATGTACCAACAATGATGCTGGTATATTTCAGACATTATGTACCAACAATGATGCTGGTATAGTACAGACATTATGTACCAACAATGATGCTGGTATATTACAGACATTATGTACCAACAATGATGTTGGTATATTAAGGACATTATGTACCAACAATGATGTTGATATATTACGGACATTATGTACCAACAATGATGCTAGTATATTACAGACATTATGTACCAACAATGATGCTGGTATATTACACATATTATGTACCAACAATGATGCTGGTATATTACAGACATTATGTACCAACAATGATGCTGGTATATTACAGACATTATGTACCAACAATGATGCTGGTATATTACAGACATTATGTACCAACAATGATGCTGGTATATTACAGACATTATGTACCAACAATGATGTTGGTATATTACAGACATTATGTACCAACAATGATACTGGTATATTACAGACATTATGTACCATCAATGATACTGGTATATTACAGACATTATGTACTAACAATGATGTTGGTATATTACAGACATTATGTACCAACAATGATACTGGTATATTACAGACATTATGTACCAACAATGATACTGGTATATTACAGACATTATGTACCAACAATGATGTTGGTATATTAAGGACATTATGTACCAACAATGATGTTGGTATATTACGGACATTATGTACCAACAATGATGCTAGTATATTACAGACATTATGTACCAACAATGATGCTGGTATATTACACACATTATGTACCAACAATGATGCTGGTATATTACGGACATTATGTACCAACAGTGATCCTTGTGTATTGTGGAATCATTCTGTATTAAAATTATTGATTCGTTACGGACATTCCTCATTAACAATGATGTTGTTGTAGTATACTTTACTAACAGATCTTTTGCCCTCCAAATAAGCATTAAGTCAAAAGATTATTGGGTTGTACGGTCTAAACCAGTCAATGTTGTATATAATTAATCTGTTTGAACACTATTGATTTTAATGAACCAACCCATACTTGAATATGGAATCACTTTTTAAATAATTCATATGAAACCCTAGCCATATTGAGGTTTGCATACGTTTAAAATATTAACATACATTTTTATAACATTTCAATATTAGGACTACTTAATAGTTGTTTAATATAATAATTTACAGTAGTACTCTTTTATATTCAATTGACAACATGTTTTGGAGCTTAGTACACCTCATTCCATATATATTTCTATTTCTAAATCTATTTCCTTATATTTTTATTTACGTATTTTATTTAATTTTGATAATATGAACAAATTAGAAACTTTAAGAAATGACCAAGAAGATAGACTAACCTCCTAAATGTATGGTCAAATTGAATATAAAAGGATACTAAATTATTACATTAATTTAATAATATAGATAGATCATAGCAAATAGAAATATATCAAAAATATTATTGAAATAGCATAAAGAAGAGTTATATAAAAAATAAAAATATTCTACTTTTTTAAAATAGATCTAATATCTATTTTAGATAGGCCTGTATATAAAACAATGAAGATTACTTACATTTTTAGAGTAAATACATATGTTTTTTTAATTATATATATATGATAAAGATATTATGTTTAGATATGTGGATTAATTTTGAGCTAGAAAATGATTCATTTTGAGAAACTGTGTTAATACAGTTTGGAAACCTAATTATTTATAAGATTACTGAGTTTTAATCTCTTTAAGAGACTTTTACTCATTTAATTAGTATCAACTCATATAATTAGAGACTGCATATTCACTAGCTTTGAGAGAACAAAAAAAGATGTATTGTAAAGGTACTGAATAACTGTACTTTTCTGTAGAACAACACATAAATCAAGGGTTCATCAACTTGGGTAGGTTTAGTGTTTATAAAAATTATAAATTTAAATTGCTCTTTTCCAGGTTCTACAAATTTTGATTTTACTAATACTAGATTTAAACATTTGAACTTATTCAAAGGTACAATTAGAACCTTATAAGGCTGAGGTTTCTTGTAATTCAGAGTGAGAAGTTCAGGGTCACGTTCTGTGTCATGGTTTTCTACGAAGACCAGGCTTCTGTTACTTGGGACGAGTCCCCATGCTTGACCTGCAAAATGTTGTATTATGATCAGTATGTTTTCATATATAATTTTACAAATACTTATTTAATATGTTATAGATAAAAAAACTTTATCCAGAATCCAGATATAAGACTAAAATTTCTCTTGTTATAAAATAACATCATTAACATAACTATAAATATTTCTCAAATAATACCAAAAATACAAGTAGTCCAGCGAGCACAGACATAAATTCGGACTGTTTTGTTGCATACTCTGCTTATTTATACATTTTGTCAGCATCTGTGACACATTTAGGGACAGTATCACAAAATTAATATACCATAGTTTTTTTTTTTTTTACCAAACAAAAATAGTACATAATTCCATTTTTGTGGCAGTTTTATTTAAATTTAAAGTAAATTTTAAAAAGCTACATTTATGTAGCTCTGCCTTTATATGAAGTGTTAGCTAGTTTCAAAGATTCTACAACAACTAGTTAACATGTTAGGCTGGAACTACAAAAACACACAGATACAATAAAAAAAACAAAACATGAAAACCTCACTTCGCTTGGTCATTAAATTTTCTCTAAAACTAAAATTAATTTACGTTGTTAAAATAATATTAAAGGGGCTAAAGGCAGCCCCATCAATAACACTGTAGGCTACGTGTATGGGTGGGCGGGTGGGTTGGTGAGCCCAGTCAATACGACGCAGAGTACACATTTATGAATTAATTTAATGAATGACTTTATTGATTGACCCTCTTTACATATCATTAATACCATTGTATGTGTAGGGGCAGGTGGGTGGGTCAATACCACTATACATGTCGGGGCGGATGGGTGGGTTCCCAAGAGAGGCTTCAGGCCGAACTTCACTCTAGAGCACAAGGAGTGACAGGGTTGGCACGTGAAGCTATCATAAATAAACTAAAACATAACTGTTTATATGTTAATCTCGTAGCAAGGCATGGGTAAAGAGCTATTAAACAATAAAGAACCAAATCTCTCCCTTTACAATTGACCATGCTATAAATCATAAATTACTTGCTGATAGGAAAATTGTTGAAATATTCCTTTCAGACAAATACTTAACTTATTTAACAAGTGAATAAAACCTTATAAACAGTGCAGTCAAGTCATTGGTAAATTATAATAATACGCAGATTTCCTTGTATAAATTTGTTCATTGCTCTACTATACTCAAGAGTAATTTTGTTGCCATAATGTTGAACATTTCATTGTGTTATTTTTAATTGGTACTTTTTCCAAACTAAAACAATTATCTAAAGAATGAATTGCCTTAAAATTACATCAATTTGTAAGATTGACAATAAGTGTTTCCTTTGTTATTTTTACGCAGTAACAATGACTTATTATTTCATTAAATAATATGAACCAGGCTTTTTCTTTATAATTTAACTAGCCTACAACCTCTGCTTCGCTATGGGGTTGTTCTCTATGCTTGCTTGCTTTACCCTCCGCGGTTCTATCTAAACCATCACATCAATATAAAAACTCAGACTGCTGTCGTTCTCCTAGATAACAACATTTCATAGTCTAAAAAATCCTATACGGAAGTATACTTTAGGGGGATTAAAAGTACTGCAATCATGTCAGAGTTAGTAGAATTACCTTAATCATTTCATAATTGAAAACCAAATTAGCAAAAGCTAATGTGTTATGGTGCTATTTTTTGTATGAGCTGTTTGATATAAATTGAATTAATGCCAATATTACTTTTATAGAGATACGCTGAGTGATTATTTCTACGCCTGACAAAAGGAATTTTAAGAAATCCTTTGGATTCCTATGATACAAAAGCTAACTTCCCTCCAAATTTCATCAAAATCTGTTTAGTATTTCAGAGATTTTGAGATGTGTGATTATATCGTTTTTGACTATACAGACTGATCAGGTTTGAGCTAGGCTCAGTTAAAAGAACAACAAATGTTCAATGCAAAAGGTTTTCTTCAAAATTATACGTTTAATGAGTTGTTTCTTAGATTATAATGTTAGTAAAAATTCCAAAATCAGAACCAATCAGATTTTGAAGAGTAAAATATGCTTTAAAGCATCATTAGACATTAATTTAAATCAGAGTATTTTTGATCAAATATTCAACTATCAATTGAGTCTAGCCCATACTCAATTATAACCATTCTGGAGTTTTTAGTAGTTTTAAAAGAAATATTTAAGCTTCCATAACATATGAAATAATGTTTCCCTATGTTTTATAGCAAAATAATGTTAGACGGATATATCCGTCTTTCGTCTATAAAATAACTTATCAAATACTAATATAACTGTTATGTAGTACGTCTGGATTGTAAAGAAGCTCAAGATTTCACAAGAGGAAAAAGTCTCAGTTTTTGCTCATGTGTTGCACTTTCTTGATATGCCCAGTCTATACTGGACTACTCCCAATGGGAGATATTGGATTTTTAGCTAGTATTAAAACAATTACAATGTTTTATACAGGGTAGAAAAAAATATGGAAATGCCACCACAACTTTTGTATGATTTCACTTGTAAAAGTGAAATCTTGTACATGATCATGGTTACTAAGAACATACTTTTTGACGTCATTAGCGATATTTCATCTTGTCAGGGGTATGGCCCACGAGGAGTTGAATGAAAATCTTCATTGTAATCCTAGGTTGAGTTTGGTGTCAAATGAAAGGTCTATTCAAGAGAAATTAATTCGAAGACTTCGAAAGGTTTATCCTTTCCAGAGTAGCGGTCATTTGAATTTCAAAGTAACTAATTTGAACAGTATTATTTCTCCACTATTTAACGGTTTCAAGTAAACTATTCTGATCAAAAATGATACTTTATGGCACAAAATTAGTCAAAAAATTCAATTATCAAATTATCTATGGAAAAAATAACGTTCTAAAAGCGTTTCTATATTTTTTTCTACTCTGTATATTTTCTTAGACTGTCATTGAGTTTATACTATAAATACTTAAAAATTTAGTCAATTATAGAAACAATTATTCGAGTATTGTAAATAATAAAATATTCTACAATCGTAGTGCAAAAATAAAATTCCTTGCTTGTAACATTTAGAATGTTTTATCTTTTAAATCTAATTGTTTTAATATTTTTATGTCCTAGAGGGTAGATGATTCAATTTGAGCTAGTTTATTTATGAATATAATTTAAATCCTTTAATTGTGTATTATATGAGTGATGCTAACCAAAGTTATACAGCCACTTGAGATCATTTCCCCCGTCGAAGCAGCGGGTCAACTCACTGCAATAATTTAATTCAGTAATGAATCCCAGATCTGTATACTCAGCAGGTTGAGCCGCATGACCTGAAATTGAAAATATTATTACTCATCAAGCAAGACTGACTTTTACATGTGCTCGTATAGGTAAACAAATTTACAGAGATTATTTAAGAGAGAGAGATATGCCGTTGTCTCTTATGCCTGTTGTAAAATAATACAAATATGTAGTTTTGAGGACACTATTTAATACAATTATGAAGAGGCTTTCATAAAGAATGGTTCTTATCACATTCATAGAGCATGAGAATCTCAATAATGTTGATTGTGTTATTAACAGAGAATATTGACTATGGAAACAGGAAAAATCAACGTTAGAAAGTGTTCGCACAGCATATTATGTCTGTATAAATAGTTAGTAGAGTAAAGGTAACCACCAAGTTCTCATTTTGAATATAAGGAAAAGGAGAGTGTGTTTTATTTCTAGGACTGTATACTAAGGTGACAGTTGAGCCAATAACGGCATGTGAACCACCATGAAAAGAAAATACACAGCTACCAAATCAAGGGAAATACAAGGCAAGTGTAGAGAGTAAGACCTGTTTAATTCTAGCACAACTGTTGGCACTCCTTTTCTGAACTGATTTGTCAATTTTCAAGCTCTTTAATCACTGATTAAACTTTCACTGTAACTCTCAGTAATCTCACTACTCATTTCCGCTGTCTTAACGTTTCTTTCATTCAAACCTGAAAAACCGCATGATCCCATGGCGTGCTTATTAATTAAATTGATCAATTGTTTTAAACAATCAAAATAATTGCAAGAAAAACAAAACCACACTATAGTACAATGAGGATGCTACATGATACCACTGACAAAAAGACTGGTGATACTGTGAGCACTGTAAATAAATTTTCACACAACACTTGATATTTTCACAGCAAAAGAGATAAATTAATAACGGAATAAGGTTGGGAGAGTCATTACTGTACTCCTCTGAAAACTCCTTTGTAATATAGCCTCTCCAGAGATACGATCTCACAGAAAGAGTTCACCAGGTTCTTGAACAGCCCATTCCTGTAACTCCCATTATACAAGATTTTCCATAACCAGGAACGCCAATTAAAATTTAAAAAACCTCCCCCATGTACTTAGCTAAATGAAATGTATTTTCCAGTGTTGACTAGGCGCATTTATTTATTTATGGTAAAAAAACCATTTACAATAATATAGGCAATATAGACTAATAACAAATATATAAATTAGTTAAAAATGAATATGAATACCATAATAAATATACGAAAAATATATAAAACCTAATAAGATACTCAAAGAAGAACACTCAATAAGGTAAGTCTTTGGCCAAGTGCTTCACATTCAGCTCACTAGAGGCAAAAAAAGTTTACACTTGCTGAGACAAGATGTCCAAGTTGTTGAATGCGAGCCATAGTGGATTGCTGGGCGTAATTGGTGCTGTAGTACTGTCTCATAGCAAACAAATCTCTAGATCTTGTGGCACTTGGAATGTGAAATAAGATTCTTGCAAGCAAATCAGGGCAGTCGACCAATCCATTGACTAGCTTATAGAGGAAAACAATGTTGTACATAATACGTCTGTCTTGCAAGCTAGGAAGATCCACTGCTTCCACAAAATCGCTACCTCAAGATACCGGTAGCCAGCTCGGAAACCTACCAGCCTCAGGAATCTGTTCTGAATCTTCTGAAGGTGATCCTTAAGAGTGATTTGATAAGGGACCACCAAACAGTGCTCTAATAAAGGGCTTAAATTACAGTAATAGAGATTTCTAAGAGCTTGCAGAATTTATTTACCTATAATTTATTATAAACATATCCCAAGAATGTGAATTCTTGGGAAATGTTTGAGGGATTAAATAAGTATCTCATCAACACAAATTGTTTTAGTAGACTGTAAGGTTACTTGTAAGGTATGGTCTTTGCTGAAGCGTTTCCAAACTGCCGTGGGAAGATGATACCACTGGAAATTTAAATGGGGTTTGACGTGATTGGGGGAAGATATAAAAAATTAATCAATTCGAGAGTGACCTCTGTGCTCCTTTTTGGAGGGATTAGTTTTCAGATGAGACGGTGGTGGTTCTAGACTGGTGGTGAAGGGTGGCTAGGTGTGTTGGATTTAGCTTTGTCACGAGAGATCACTTTTCCTTTATAAATTTAATTTTTTGAAACTTAACCTTTGAAAATAACATTAATAGAGTATTATACATTCATCTAACAATATAATGTATCTTAACAAAGTCCACACTGTATGCAAACGCAAATTTTAGTTTAAGCTGAAGCCAGTTTTTACGATCAAATTATCTAAAATATATTAATAATAATTGAGTTTAGTTTAACATCTTTCTGCAAATAGTTTTGTTAAGATATTGACAACAGTTTTTAATTTAGTTAAATTTCAAATCAGTAAGAATGGAGAATAGATAGATACTAGGACAAATGCCAATCATTGGGCAAGCTTTTATTAGGTTTGTAAATATTTGGGTAGGGAAGTTAAGAATGATTACTGGTGAGTTGAAACAATCGCAGTATGGAGGACCAATATTAAGTCCATGGCTGCTAGGGAAGTCTCTCATGACAATATTGCATCTGAAACAGGATCCACAGTTTTGGGTGACATTGCTCTAACAGGAAAGGCTTCCTTTGTGTATCTATAGAAAATATTGTATCATGTTTCCTCTACTAATGTAATAGATTTGTTTGTTAATTAATATGCTCATATTGTAAATGTTCTAGACATATGTAATAATATTAGATTGAATTATCATGTAATTAAAGTGTTACATTTATCCATGCGACAGGTAGGTTTTGCAAAGTACATGCTAAATACATAATAAATTAATTAAAGTAATAATAATTCTTGATATGACCAGATATAACGACTGGTTATATCCTAAATGTAGAAGGATTAGATGGGCTGGACATGTTTTGAAAGGGCAGGATGACAACAATCTAAAAGAAGTAATAAAAAGAAATCCAGAAGGAAGACGACTGAGAGGAAGGCCACGGAAAAATGGTGGAATCAAGTGAAGGCAGATGTAGAGAGATTAGGAACGATGCAGGGGATCGAGAAAGATGGAGGAGGTTTGTTGGTGCAACCTTAGATATGCATGGCCCTGGGAATAAGTAAGTAATAATTAATTCTTGATGAGCGGCCTTGTGTGAGATTCTGTTCTGTAGTCTTCTGCAGGTACTTTCTAGAAGAGTATAGGTCACGTAACAATCTAGAAGAGACTTTTATGTGATAGATCTATACAATTCTGCTTAGGCCCTTTACATTAAGATAACATTAATAATAATAATAATAACATAAACAACAAATCATTGGAATTTAAAGGTAATCTAGAAAAAAGTTACAAACTTAGAGAGCACATTATACATCCTACCGAACAGGTACAACAAACACAGAGCCACCACTCAACCTACATTCCCTTTATTTTTAAATTGAAGTGTTAAAATTTAATAATTATATAAAATGATCCATGAAAAAAATCATTAATCCCTACCACCATACATGTGTGGGTTGGTAAATGGGTCAATACTACTGTATGTGTATGGGTGTGCGGGTGGGTTCTACCATCATTGGAAGTTCTCAACGCTCCTTACAATCTCACTTAACTGGTAGAATCAAGAGATGGGCATACTTTGCTTACCATAATGAGATACTTCCTGATAGATGAAGGGCTTTGTGCCTGATGAAAATCCTTGAGAAGTGCTGAGATTGTGTAAACGGCTGTAGATGACAGCAAGGTCCTCAGGATATATATGCTTAGCTGCATCTATTCTGAGAAATTAAGGACAATTTATTAGTTTAAACAATGTATTAAATATGAACAATTTAAACTGACAGAAAATGTAACAAACTGAATTATGACTAAACTTTCACAACTATACAGATTTGATTTATGGTAATTACTCCATGAACAGGTTTTGCAGGTTTGTGAAAAATAATTGCTAGTTGACTACATTCAACACACCCTAATTATACACTACAGATGTATGATTAGGTGTATAAGACAGGGCTTATTCATATTAAAAAAATAAATTAGAATATTATTCCTACATATTTTGTCGCAGACCAACTTTTGTCACACATACTCCTAAGTCTCATTTATATCATAAAGTAACCTTATAAATTAGTTTATCAAACTTTGCAGCAATGTTTTTCAATATAAAATATATTTTGAAAATCGATAATCTCTGCTAATAGGAAATATTATGTGTCCACAACATCCATATTAAATCATTTATTTTCTAAGGAGATTTAAAAAATGTATAATGTATTTAAACACTATACTCAAAAAATATTGCAGTATATTCTCAAGTTGAGGACTGATGAAGAATACCCTAAGCACACTTTAATTGAAATCACATTTTTTTAACTTGTGACTTTTAATAGCAGACCAACTTATCATTTAGCACCTCATATGATATTTGGTGGCTGGTGGGCCATTTAAACACTTTATATAGACAACCCATATTACTATATGCTTTAATCACATATCATTTGATGACCAAGAGTTTTCGTTCATTTCTCAAACAATCACTTAAACAACCAATCCGATAATGCCAGTTTAAACACTTGTCCTTTAAAAAGCAGATTATTTTAGACAATAGACAATGTTTGTTTTAATTCATATACATAATAGTTTAAAATTTTCCAAATGGAAATTCTTAAACATAAAATTTCTAATACTACCAGATTTTTATAATATGCAATTAATAGTAATTTGTTATAAAACTAAGCTTGAAAAACACCATACCACAAAGGGCATTTTTATCAAAATATAAATTTCATTATTTAAAGAAAGTTGAGGAATTTAAATTATTTTAACAGTGTATCTATTTGCCACAATGATGTTTATCATGTGAATGAGACCAATTAGGATCTTACCTGAATCCAGCCAATCCTAAATCAATGAGTTCATTGAAATAGTCAACCAACTTTTGTCGCACATACTCCTGAGTCTGATTTAGATCATGAAGGCCCGAAAGTTCACATATTCGAACCTGAGATACAAACAAGAATTAGTAAAGCATTAGTAACTTTTGTAATAATATCTTTTCACTAATGATGATGTGCATGCCTGGATTTACTCTCCAACAGGTTTTCATAATATCATTCTTAATTCATATTTTCAAACATTTCAATTCAAAATTTAGAAGCATTTCTATATATAAGCATTTCTATGATCAACTACATGAAATCTTTTTCCAATACAAATTTCCTCTACTTTTCTCAAATATTAAATAGAAATTTATGCTCTGAATTCCAAGGTACTGAATTACTTCTCTCAAACTCGTTTGTGATTTTCAAGAGAGTAACTGGATAATTGTCAACTGATCTCAGTGCTGAATAGGTCAAGGCGCTGTTTGTGTCAAGGTACAACAGGCCCACCTGATTCCCCCCACCCCTACTTCCACTTTTAGTATACATCCAGCTGCTATTTCATTCCTTAATGGCATTCATCAAATTTTCACAACCAATTTTTGTAAAGAATGTCTTTCCAATGAGTTCCCGTTCACACATTAATGATAAATTGTCCCTTCATACAGGCAAATGTTCACATGAATGTTCTAATTTCCTAGTGGGATCCAACATTAATGCAATGCCAAATGTAACTTAAAGCAACTTATAATCAATGAAGCTAACATAAAAGTAATATGTTAAGTGACACTTTCGTTCTTTTTTTAGTTGTATTATGATAGTTTATTTACTATTTAGTCATGTTTATGTGCTTTGTTTACTTCCCTCAAGTATTGATTTTTATTGTTTATTATAAATTATTGGGAACATTTTCTGATTCTGAGTCTTTGTATAGGTCTTTGCCTAGTTGTCCTCAATTACTTTGCCTAGTTTTTCTTAAACAACACTCACTATTTAAGGAGGTGCAATCAGTTTTCGGTGAGTTAATTATTTCCCAATTTTTAAAATAAAATTAGTTAATGTAAATTAAAAATTTCTTGAAACAGGTACAAAAATAAATTTTAACCACTACATTAGAACTTGTGGCTTTATGAAATAGTGAATTTAGCTGATTTTGAATCAACTAAAAGACAAAACTGTTCAAAGTACAAATTTAATTTTTTATAACTACATTTTTTACGTATAACTGAAGGGATTAAAATGTTTCTCATTTAAAATAAATGTAAAATTATTTATTATTTTAAAGGTAAAAAAGGTGTTAAAAAATAAAATTATAAATATTACAAAGAACTTTAAATGAAAAACATTTTAATCCCTTGAGATATGTAATGTCTAAAAAACTTAGTTATAAAAATTAAATTCTAGTACTAGTTTTTTCTTTTAGTTGATTCAAAATCAGATCAATTCACCACTTCATAATGCCACAAGTTCTAATGTAGTGGTATATATATATATAGTATTGTTTTTGTCAGCTACCATTATTTTTTTAAATTTAAAATTATGTAAAATCTGAGTTTTATACTTGGACAAAAAGTCCAAAAGTCATTACATTATAATAAAAATTAAAAATAAATAAATAAATAGCAAATAATCTCCTGTCACAGCTAAATCCAATCCATCAAGCCATTTAAAACCTGCCTCAATGATACTATTTATGCTATATAATCCCTCCATGAAACATGACAAGGGGCACTCTATAACCATATATTCCATTGTTTGGATAAACTCCCCGCAATCTCATGACTGATCTACTGTCAATCTCCATTTGTATTTTCAGTAGTTACATCTGCCCACTCCAGTTTGGAACCGATTCAATAATGTCCACTCCCTACGAGGGAGATTCATCCCATCTACAGGTAATGACGGTTCGTTAATAAGGAACTTATTTTGTCCATGAAAACTGCTCCACGCTATGGCCCAGCTAGTATTGGGTGAGAACTTTGATCTGCTCAACTGGAAAGCAGTACGTAGACTTGGGTTTCAAGATTTTAAGCAACCGTTTGACGTGGGAGATCCTGGGGAAGG
>JAQJVL010009199.1:0-16830 GCA_035578905.1 Stictocephala bisonia
TTTATATAGTATAAAACGCCATGGGATAGGGAATTTTAAATTTTCCCACGGGGTGTGAGTTGGCGCGGGCGGGAAAGGACGCCATATTGGATCCGGTCGCCATCTTTTGTATTTTATATAGTATGATGTGGGAATTTGAGGGAAATTTGAGGGTAATTTGAGGGTAATGTGTGGGAAGTGAGGGTAATGTGAGGGAAATGTGTGGGAAATGGGGGTAATGTGTGGGAAATGTGGGAAATGTGGGAAATGTGAGGGAAATTTGAGGGAAATGAGGGAAATTTTGTGGGGGAGGGGGTGGGGGGTTGGCAACACTGCGCCGCCATCTTGGATCCGGTCACGTGACCAAAAAAAGTGGGTCTATTACCCGTATAAAATATCTACTGTCATCAGTTGGTAGTCTAGTCTTTTGTGCACCGTGTGGTGAACACAAAGGTAAGTGGTTAGTAAGTAAGTCTTGGCTAGAAAATCTGTGTAGTGAGACCCATCCCCCCCCCCACCAAAGCTGGGAAGCGTGCCAACCGGGGGATGGCTCAAAACAAGTCGAGCGATGGGATCACGGGTGGCAGTTGGAGGGTCAAAATAACACTCGGCAGCTGAGCAAAACTAATTTTATTATCAAGCAAGCAAAATTTAAATAAATCAAAAACGGCAGAGGGCCACAACATAAAAGGCAGAAGGCCACAATATTAATTCGTAATTAAATAAATAACAAAACACACAAAATTTAACCATATAACGACAAAAGCTACCAAAACACTTAACGCTACAAAAACAACAAACTCTACGAATACCAAAGTTAACAATTACATGGCCTATGGCCTATCTGCGGTTGGGCCTGAGACACCCAAAACGTAAGACAAATTATTAACAATTTAAAAATGACCATTAAGAAACAAATTTAGATAACCCCAAAATAAAAGTGAAAAATTTAGAAAACTTCTGGAAACAAAAATTTTGGTATCATCAATTAAGCCGGCAATTTGGCCCACATCCCTTGATTCCACCGAGGCCCGGGAGTAAGCCGGAATCCCGGGGCAGCTCCGAATTAAGTTAACTAAAAGCACAATAATCCCCTTTTGGTGAGTTTAAAAATTAAACAATTTAAAAGAAAATATAACACGGTACCGTTCGAGTAAAAATTCACTTCCAAACACCCCTAATACACGTAACCCAAAAAAAATAAATAACAATAACTAGGCCTAAACATATGAATAAATAATAACATGATTTAACAATGGGGACCTAACAAATATAAAATCTAAACAAATGTAACAACCAAATAAACTAATTAAACTAAATAACAATAAATATAAATAAATAAATATTAACATCAACAAAATCTTTGTGTATTTTAAAAAGGTTTTTCTCTTTAATAAGAAATATATAAGTCCCCAATGGCTGTGGTATAAAATCACTGTCCAAGTTTAGCAGTTTAGGCCTAGGCCACATAAAGTTCCACAAACATGTTTTTTTTCTTCTTTCTTCTTTTTATATCAGCAACCCCCAGCTCAGCCGCCGGGAAAATAAGAAAGAAAGCACTGACCTGAGGACAGAAGACTCATACCCAAAGATGTAGCTGGGGCAGAAGGGTCACCAATGGCCTCTATACATGGTCCTCAGGCCAGGCTGGCAGCGCAGATGGTAGAAAATCCCCGGACGGCAGGCCGAGGGTAGAAGCGTCCTACTCGAGGACCCTGGACTGTAGGACAACACCACAGCACATTAAAAACAGTCCAGCCATCACAACACAAATATTATACATAACCACTAAACATGACATGGCAAAACAAAACGGGCACAGACAAAATTATACAGGATTAGCACACTAGAAAAAATAAAAGATCTATTTTTTAGGTTATGAATAATTATGTTGGCAAACTCAGATTTAAGACAAATTACAAATTAACAAATTATAAAAGAATTAATTACGTATATGGACTTAAAAAATGACAAACTGAATACTAGGCTATGGATACATGAGCAATGGGTTATAACATGAAAATCAAAGAGTACAGCTAGGCTAGGTTATTGGCAAAGAACAAAAAATATGGTAAATCGGTAACTACAACTGTAAAAAGGCTCAATAAACATTATACAGAATTACAATTGAAAAATAAAGGCAGATATAAAAAGCATTAACGGTAATTAACGGTAAAAGGTAACATGGAAGCACATGGCTTTAACCTAGTCTGAGAAACATCTAGACAAAGAATACAAATTTAACAAAACCCTGAAAACACAAGCAAGAACGATTAATATTATTGAAACAAAATATTCTCACCAAAAGGGTGATTAGATATTAGAAATTTACAAAATGAACACTTACGTATTGGCGTCTTTAGCCTGACCTGCCCATTTCTGCAGACAGCACAAGACTAACGGCCGCAGAACCACCGAACAGCTCGAACAATCTAGAAGACGGCCAACCTGACCGAAGCTGCTGGAAACCGGAACGAAACGGAACTGGGCCAACGGCCACCAACTACGCGAAACGCAAGGCAAAAGCGAATCTCAGGCAGCCTGGCAGACAACGACGAAAAAAAAACGAAACTGTACCGGTCCAAGACCCGGTACAACCTCCCTCTGCAAACCTCAACACACCCAGGCAGGGGAGAAAACTCGGTACCTCAGGGAACCCAACAGAAGACGAAGAAGACCTCCGAAGAGTGGTGCTCCAAGGACGTCCAAGAGAACCTAAGAGGGG
Organism: Stictocephala bisonia; assembly: GCA_035578905.1. Classification (NCBI taxonomy): domain Eukaryota; kingdom Metazoa; phylum Arthropoda; class Insecta; order Hemiptera; family Membracidae; genus Stictocephala; species Stictocephala bisonia. The sequence goes on from JAQJVL010009199.1 coordinate 2,705, forward strand.
AAACCCCTCGAACAGGGAGCAAACTACCCTGACTGTCGGGCCCGACAAGAAAAAAGAGAGAAAGAAGACTCTCTCAGAACAGCCACCTAGGGCGCAGAGGTGATCAATCTCTTTGCCCCAAGAAACCCCCAGGAACACCAACTCCTGGACCAACCGTTCCCCGGAAAGCCTTAAGCTGGGACACATGGGCTTTCCTAAACACCCTGCCTGACTAGGGATCAACCAGCAGAGCAGTCACCGGTGACAAAAACCTGTCGATGCGGTGGGGACCAGACCACCGATAGCACAACTTTGCAGCTCTTCGTTCCGCGGCCGAACTGACCGGGTGAGCCTGACAAAGAACCAGATCTCCAACCTGAAAAGGGTTAGGAGTACGACCCTTATCATACCTCCTCCTCACTCTCTCTCTAGCACGTAGCAGGTTGCGCCGAGCAGCCCGCCACGTGGACACTACGTCAGTGGCACCTGGCGTAGGTAGAAGATCCTCTAGCCTCCACAAGTTGGACAAAGGGTTGTTAGGAGGGTAGCCATGTAGAATCTCGAAGGGAGTGGCATTGTGACTCTCATGCTTGGAAGAATTAAAGGCAAGCTGGAGCCAAGAGAGACTCTCATCCCAGGTGTTCTGCTTCTCAGCATGGAAAGTAATAAGGGCAGACCGAAGATTGCGGTTGAACCGCTCTGCATGAGAAGGCTGTGGGTAATACGGAGAGGTAGTCACATGCCTGATACCATTGCCAAAACAGAACCTACGAAACTCATGTGAGGTAAACTGGCTACCGTTGTCGGACACAAGAGTGGAAGGCACACCAAAGTGCTGGAAGAGTTGGGACTGGAGAGCACGGATGGTGAGCTTAGCCGTAGCACTCCGAAGTGGGAAAAGCCAAACGAACTTCGAGAAAGCATCCACACAAACAAGTAGGTAGGAGCTACCTGACTTGCTACGGGGAAAAGGACCCACGTAGTCGATGAACACCTTCTCAAAAGGACGCTCGGCCAGCTCAGAAGATAACAACCCTAACCTTGCATTCTGACTAGGCTTGCTGAGAGAGCACAGGTGACAGGCCCGCACTCTGCCAGCAACATCCCGGTCCATGCCCTTCCAGATGAAGTACCTACGAATCTTAGCGATGGTCTTATGAATGCCAAGATGACCGCCCACAAGGGAAGAGTGATAATATTGAAAGACCATCGGTACTAGATGACTAGGCAGCACTACACGGGGTTCACCCCTCTGTCGAGGACGGCAACAGAGTACCCCTTTGGACAGAAAATCGGGAGGGTGGGCACCTCCCTCTTGAAGCTCACCTAAGATGACTGACAGCTCAGGATCTTTCTGCTGATGGGACAGTAGGTCGTCAAAAGCCAGAGGAAAATCCAGAAGAACAGCACCACACTGAGCAACAGCCTCAGTAGGTGGATCACTGGGTTCGTGGTACATGCGGGAAAGAGCATCCGCGATGACATTCTGGGTACCCCTAAGATGTTGAACTCGGAACTTAAAGGCAGAAATTTTGACCACCCAGCGACCAATTTTCCCAAGCTGTCTGGGATGGGCAAGAAGCCAAGACAGTGCCTGATTGTCCGTCTCCAGCAAGAACTCAGCGTGTTCCAAGAAACGCCGAAACTTGTCCGTACCGAAGACAACAGCCAGACACTCTAACTCATAGATGGAAGAAGCTTTCCTTTCCTGGTGAGACAACGTCCTCGAAGCAAAAGCGATGGGCTGCCTGACCCCATCAAACTCCTGAGAAAGAACAGCAGCAATGGCGGAGGAGGAGGCATCAGTCTGAAGAATAAATTCTCTGCTGAAATCAGGCATACGCAGGACAGGAGGTTGCATGATAGCCTCCTTGAGAGCATCAAAGGCAGTCTGCTGAGCTTGGCCCCACACAAAAGGGACACCTTTCTTTCGCAGCTCGTTCAACGGGGCAGCAAGCTCGGCCACGCTAGGGATGAAGCGACGGTAAAAATTCACCATCCCCACAAAACGGGCAATCCCCTTGGCATCTCTGGGAGGAGGAAAATCCCGAATGCCCTGGGTCCTCGCAGGATCTATGCAGACGCCTCGAGAAGAGATAAGATGACCCAGAAAAGAAATCTCAGGACGAGCAAAAGTGACTTTCTCTGGATTGACGGTAAGGCCAGCTGATTTGAGGCGACTAAGAACTTCCTCCAGATGTTGCATGTGTTCCCCGAAAGTCTCACTGTAGACAAGAAGATCGTCCAGGTAATTGAAAACAAACTTGAACTTCACATCATGGAAGATGGAATCAAGCAGACGAGTAAGAGTCTGGGCACCCACAGCAAGACCCATAGGAACCCTAGTGAACTGATAGAGATTCCAGGGAACACAGAAGCTAGTCATGGGCCGTGATTCCTTCTTCAATGGAATCTGATGGTAGGCCTGGTTCAAATCAAAAACACTGAAAAACTTGGCCTTACCGAACCAATCAAACGCAGAATGCAAATCAGGCAGAGGTACCGAGTCAATAGCGACCTTAGCGTTGAGCCTCCGATAATCCATCACAAGCCTAGACTTACCATTAGGCTTGGGCACAAGAAAAGCTGGACTGGCATAAGCAGAACGAGACGGTTCAATCACACCCTTGCTCAGAAGATCTTCGATCATAGCCCTCATAACCTCCATCTTTGGGGGAGCAAGTTTGTACGGATGACTTCTAACTGGCTGAGAATCGGTGAGGTGGATCTCATACTCCAGAAGAGAAGTGACCCCAAGCTCGGCCGTAAGCACATCAGGAAACCGCAAACACAGCCTCCTAATGGCCTCCGCCTGCTCAGGGGGGAGATGACCAACCGGATCCACCTTGGGTTGTTCGGGCTCACAACCCACCTCTCTGACTGCAGGAGGGCAGTCAGAATCACCTACTAGAGGCACCAAAACTCGCCGATTAAACTTGAAAAATATCTGGCGCTTCTGGAGGTCAAGCACCATACCACTCTTAGAAATAAAGTATGCCCCTAGGATACAAGAAACCGCCAGGTCCTTGGCAACAAGAAAACCCCACCTCCAGGAAAATCCCTCAATTTTAAAATGGAAAAACGCCTTTAGAATTATAGGTAGAGGAGTTTGGGATGCCGTCCAGCAAGTAATAGAAGAAGGCTCGGTGTGCCTGACAAGTCCTAAGGCGTCAAGGGACTCAAAAAGAGAAAGGCTGATGATACTGCATGCCGAACCAGAATCAAGAAGGGCTCGACACACCGTACCACCAAAAGATACAAAAACGCCAGGACACACCAAGGTGACCGCACTAAGTCCCAGGGAAGCCATGCCAGCAAGGCCCGAAAAATCCCCGACACTCCTGCTATGGGCACGTGTCAAAGGCAAATGGCCACGGTCACTCGCAACAACGCGGGGAGCTACTGTGGAGGCAACCCCCCGCGCTGAGCGTTTCCCGCCCCACGACCTCGAGCACGTGGACACTCACGTCGAATGTGACCAGGTTGGCCACAAGCAAAGCACACAACCGGAGGCCGAGAACCACGACCCCCCACTGGCTGACTCACACCTACAGACATAGCCGGTCGACGGGTGGGGAGAGCACGATGACTCTCAGAATCCCTCCCTTGCTGGTCTGAGAACTGCACGCTGCGCGAAACAATGCACAGCTGATGCAGCTCCCGAAAAGTCGAAGGAACACCAGCAAAAACTAATCTGCACCGTTCCTCAGGAGAAATGCCATCCAGGATGACACGAACGGTGTCAGCTTCAGAAAGGGTGAGGCGCAACGCTTGACGAGCTTCCTTGACTGAAGAGACATAGGCTGCCAGAGACTCGCCCCTACCCTGCGACCGATAAAATCTGTCCATGACCATCCTCTCCCTGAGTCGAATGGGAAGAAACGATGAAAGTAACTCTCGATGGAACGAGTCCACCGAGGCATCACTGGCCAAGACAGAACTCAGCAACTCCCCAACGGGACCTCTACAATAAGGGAAAACCAGACGAAGCAAGTCCCCAGCCTGCATGCCGGGCATCTCACTAAGTCTGAGAAAGGCCACCAGAAACTTCAGAAGCTCCTCAGGATCCATCCCATCGATCACAGGGAGATTCTGGATCATGGGCGTGAGAGGGTTAGGCAGCTTGTGGTAGCTCAGCTGCAGAAGAGGAGGTGAACCCAAAGAAGCAGACGGAACGGCAGCTGGAGCCGAACCACAAGCAACCTCAACAGAAACGCCTGCAGGCTCAGAAGGAACCTCAGGCACAGTGAAAGCCGTTGTCTCAGCCTGCGGCCTCGACACGTTAGGCGAAAGCGCAAAAGTAGGCCGCTGACCCAGACCCGTAGGAGTCGTGGACCCGGAGAGTGCCTGAAAAATCTCATCCAGCCTAGACACACTCTCCAAGATCCACGCCCTATCCGATGGTTCCAACCCCGGTGCCCGGTTGACCAGCCTTAAACGGGCAAGCAGATGCCCCAAACGTGCAAGGCGGCAGGCCCGGTCACGACCTACTGGAGGTTCAAACTGCAAATCCTCTAACACCCCTTCCCAATCTTCCACCTTCCGTTTACAAATCCCCAACTCATCACCAACCTCCAGCAGGTCAGACCAATCCACCGCCGTACCCGCGGACAACTGCTCCCGCAGCAACCTCCGGAGATTCAAAACATCCCCTTCCGGAGTCACCCCACGCGACCTCAACTCGAAAATCAACTCCTCCTTGACCAGGAGCGCAACATTCTGCAGATAGGCCATCTCGCAAAACAAAATTCTCAACAGTACACAAAAAACGACAACTCCAGGGTCCAAGACGAACTAAACCCTCAGCCTACCGAGCCACTGCCGACCACTCCAATCCACCCATGAAACCCATTCAACAAAGTAACCAAGCGGATTGCCTAGGTTTTGTTTTTTTTTTTTTTTTTTTTTTTTTTATACAAAGTTAAATGATTTATTTGGTTTTTAATTGTTTTTCTTTTTAAATAATTATTTATTTGTTTCTTTTTTTTCTTTTTTTTTTACGTATTACCAAGACACCTTGACGGTAGGTCGGCCAACCATGACCTACTAACTGGCAAACACCCACCGTCCACAACCAAGAAAGAATTAAATTTTTTTTTTTTTTTTTTTTTTTTTTTAATTATAGGCAACCACGCTCTGCTACCAATTGAGACCCTACCCCCCCCCCCACCAAAGCTGGGAAGCGTGCCAACCGGGGGATGGCTCAAAACAAGTCGAGCGATGGGATCACGGGTGGCAGTTGGAGGGTCAAAATAACACTCGGCAGCTGAGCAAAACTAATTTTATTATCAAGCAAGCAAAATTTAAATAAATCAAAAACGGCAGAGGGCCACAACATAAAAGGCAGAAGGCCACAATATTAATTCGTAATTAAATAAATAACAAAACACACAAAATTTAACAATATAACGACAAAAGCTACCAAAACACTTAACGCTACAAAAACAACAAACTCTACGAATACCAAAGTTAACAATTACATGGCCTATGGCCTATCTGCGGTTGGGCCTGAGACACCCAAAACGTAAGACAAATTATTAACAATTTAAAAATGACCATTAAGAAACAAATTTAGATAACCCCAAAATAAAAGTGAAAAATTTAGAAAACTTCTGGAAACAAAAATTTTGGTATCATCAATTAAGCCGGCAATTTGGCCCACATCCCTTGATTCCACCGAGGCCCGGGAGTAAGCCGGAATCCCGGGGCAGCTCCGAATTAAGTTAACTAAAAGCACAATAATCCCCTTTTGGTGAGTTTAAAAATTAAACAATTTAAAAGAAAATATAACACGGTACCGTTCGAGTAAAAATTCACTTCCAAACACCCCTAATACACGTAACCCAAAAAAAATAAATAACAATAACTAGGCCTAAACATATGAATAAATAATAACATGATTTAACAATGGGGACCTAACAAATATAAAATCTAAACAAATGTAATAACCAAATAAACTAATTAAACTAAATAACAATAAATATAAATAAATAAATATTAACATCAACAAAATCTTTGTGTATTTTAAAAAGGTTTTTCTCTTTAATAAGAAATATATAAGTCCCCAATGGCTGTGGTATAAAATCACTGTCCAAGTTTAGCAGTTTAGGCCTAGGCCACATAAAGTTCCACAAACATGTTTTTTTTCTTCTTTCTTCTTTTTATATCAGCAACCCCCAGCTCAGCCGCCGGGAAAATAAGAAAGAAAGCACTGACCTGAGGACAGAAGACTCATACCCAAAGATGTAGCTGGGGCAGAAGGGTCACCAATGGCCTCTATACATGGTCCTCAGGCCAGGCTGGCAGCGCAGATGGTAGAAAATCCCCGGACGGCAGGCCGAGGGTAGAAGCGTCCTACTCGAGGACCCTGGACTGTAGGACAACACCACAGCACATTAAAAACAGTCCAGCCATCACAACACAAATATTATACATAACCACTAAACATGACATGGCAAAACAAAACGGGCACAGACAAAATTATACAGGATTAGCACACTAGAAAAAATAAAAGATCTATTTTTTAGGTTATGAATAATTATGTTGGCAAACTCAGATTTAAGACAAATTACAAATTAACAAATTATAAAAGAATTAATTACGTATATGGACTTAAAAAATGACAAACTGAATACTAGGCTATGGATACATGAGCAATGGGTTATAATATGAAAATCAAAGAGTACAGCTAGGCTAGGTTATTGGCAAAGAACAAAAAATATGGTAAATCGGTAACTACAACTGTAAAAAGGCTCAATAAACATTATACAGAATTACAATTGAAAAATAAAGGCAGATATAAAAAGCATTAACGGTAATTAACGGTAAAAGGTAACATGGAAGCACATGGCTTTAACCTAGTCTGAGAAACATCTAGACAAAGAATACAAATTTAACAAAACCCTGAAAACACAAGCAAGAACGATTAATATTATTGAAACAAAATATTCTCACCAAAAGGGTGATTAGATATTAGAAATTTACAAAATGAACACTTACGTATTGGCGTCTTTAGCCTGACCTGCCCATTTCTGCAGACAGCACAAGACTAACGGCCGCAGAACCACCGAACAGCTCGAACAATCTAGAAGACGGCCAACCTGACCGAAGCTGCTGGAAACCGGAACGAAACGGAACTGGGCCAACGGCCACCAACTACGCGAAACGCAAGGCAAAAGCGAATCTCAGGCAGCCTGGCAGACAACGACGAAAAAAAACGAAACTGTACCGGTCCAAGACCCGGTACAGTAGGCAGTAGTCACAGTAGAACCTAACACCGTCATGTTTAGTCAAGTGGGTTAAAAGTCGGGACAAGTTAGTGATTAAACAGTAGTGGGAGGTGGTGTCAGTAGTCAGTAGTAACAAGTTTACATGGTGAGCTCTAAATTTTTCTTTGGTTATTCTTAGGGGGTAAATTTCGTCTTTTTCAAAACCAAATACATTTACAGAGATAGCAGGGTTCAGTTTTTCAAAGTTATCTAAGTCGGTAATTTTGACAGGATTACCCAGGATTACAGGATTTGACAGGACAGGATTATTAATAAATCCCAGACATGTTTAATTTAGATTCTAAGATTTCATAATAGCTTACTCGCCTATGTTTATCGGGGTACAATTGGGCAAGTACAGAGTAGAGGAAACATTTTTGATCGTAATTTTTAATATTTACAATTCCCTTAGTAGGGTGAGAAATTTTTTTCGGGGTGGGTATGAAAGAAGAGGCGTACAAAGGTTAAAATTTTACAATAAACAAATCGAGTCGTAAAACATTTTCTATTACCCACCCACTTCCCTGGCTCACCCACTTAGCCAAGCTTTCTAAAATTTTGTCTGTAGCCTCGGAATACTGAATATCTAGAGAATCGGAAGGTAGCAAGGGACGAGTTTTGCCGTGAAAGAAAGGTGTTGTTGAGATTTCTTCGTTGTTAACAATTTTGGAAATTTTAATTTGGACCGCAATGTACCATTTTACTCCCCCGAGCCTGTTTAGGTGTTTATTTATTTCGACCATGATTTTGTTTTTATGACTAGTAAGTACGTTAAGGAGATCGGGGTCGGATGTGTCGAAGCGGCGGGAAATGGTGACTAGGTTATCATTAATGGCAAAGGATTCCATATTTGGTAATTAAACGGAAAATTACAAACGTTAATTTACTTTACAAGATAAGCTTGGTAATATTAAGACAAATTCAAAATACCACAAAAAGAACAAAGGTCAAAATATAAATTACAAGATAATTGTATTTAATATCGAGTAGGAGCAAAGTGAGGACACGTCTGATCAGTACGAGCGCAAGAGCAGAAGTGAGAAAGATTGAATGTGTTGGTCGTTTATATAGGGATGGATGAGGGAGGGGGGGGGCAATTGGGTCACGCGCCTGTCCAGACTGAAACTCCGATTACGTCATCCTGTGTAGTACTGTTGGGACAGTTAGGTCACGCGCCTGTCCAGACATGAAACTCCGATTACGTTAAAAGAGATTGTGCAAGACACGGGATGTAAAACAATGCTTGTGGTAATGGAAGCGGATGTGATAACAGCCACGGGTTGACCTTTGAGGTCAGTGTTACATTAATCAGCACCGCATGGACGCTCCACGTGCATATCAACCATATGCTAACCTTAGAGGTCAAGTGATGTGATAACAGCGATAAAGCTCGGCCGCCGTACACCAGTAGGCCTCGTATGTAACAGTGTATTAAATAAAAATAAAAAAGAAGTAAATAATTAATATAAATAGCTGCCCCCTTGATTTTTAATTAAAACGTGTATTGCGGGTTGCCTAGAGTGTTAAGTACGTACACAACTGTGATTAGATAGATAAGTATAGGTGGGTAACGGTGTATTAAATAAAAATAAAAAAAGAAGTAAATAATTAATATGAATAATAGCTGCCCCTTAATTTTTAAATAAAACGTGTATTGCGGGTTGCCTAGAGTGTTAAGTACGTACACAACTGTGATTAGATAGATAAGTATAGGTAGGTAACGGTGTATTAAATAAAAATAAAAAAAAGAAGTAAATAATTAATATAAATAATAGCTGCCCCTTAATTTTTAAATAAAACGTGTATTGCGGGTTGCCTAGAGTGTTAAGGACGTACATGGAAAATATTGGACAAAAAAGTGCATTTTATATAGTATAACATGGAAAAAGCTAGGTTAACAGTGTATTTATTACAAAAAAATGATATAAATTAAATAAAAAAATTAATTAAATAGGTAGGCTAACAGTGTATGTTATATAATAAAGCTAGGTTAACAGTGTATTTATTAAAAAGTTGAGAAAAATTAAATAAAAAATTAATTTAAATAGGTAGGCTAACAGTGTATTTATTAATAAATAAAAAGCGCCTTCATGTTTTAGTAGGCAAGTCCCACATTTCAATACTGTATTGCAGGTAGCGTCTTCATTTTTAAATATATAATTAATTAATTAAAAGGTAGCGCCTTCATTTTCCGTGATACTATACAGACCTGGATCTAATACTGTCCTTTCTTGTCTACTATTGTTAGCTGAGTCTACTCGTTTTTACAGTAAGTTATGGCATAAACTATACTATTCACCAAACAAATGATAGTATCTATCCATTATTATGCCAAACGGTAGTATCTACATTGCAGGTAATGTTTTTGCTCAGTATTCGATATTTTGGCTTTAATAAAATCAAACACCAACACCTCATATACTATAAGATATACAAGTTTTAGCCAGTTTTCTTATTCATCATGAATTATTAAAATTAAGTCTAACTTAACATTGTTAACTCAAAACTTAACCGGGTCTAAGTATATGGCACACAAATATTAAGAAGCAAAATATTTGAACCAAACAAGCTACTTGGGAACAAAGTGTTGAGGAGATTGAAGGCGATAGGGTTTATGCTCTGTTTTCTTAATACAAACAAGGTGTCCGCTCAATGGTTGCCATTGACGAGACACTACTAGATAAGTCTAGGGTGTCCATGTTGGATGGTAGGTAGTCAAGGTTCAGATGTTGTGCAGGGAGGAGAACTGAGTGTCAAGCTTGTCAGTTAGCTGAAAATCAGACAAAAACTACGTGGTTCGGATTCCAATACAGCTATATGTCCCTTAGTTGCCCTGGTTATTGAGCTATTAATATATAGCTCTGTCTAAGGAACAAATGACCTCAGTTAGTAACAATGACTACACTTGTTCATCTACACTCACCGCACTCATTCACCCCTCATATATCTTGACGATCGGCATCTTTTGAATGAAAAATGAATGAATAACTATAGTAAAATTTGCTATATTAATTTTGATTTAAATAATTAATAAATGAGGTCATGAAACCGATTCTATTTATGCTAGCTAATACCTCAGTAAAATTGCGCAGGGGGCACTCTGTAACTATGTGATCCATCGTTTGGATATACTCCCCGCAATCATATGACTGATCTAGTGACAATCTGTATTTGTATTTCCAGTAGTCACATCAGCCACACCATTTGTTAAGTGATTTAACAATGTTCACCCCTTCTATAGTTACATTATTGTTTACAGAAACTGATCCAAAATATCATTATTAAAAAGGTCTCTCGTAGTAAAATTTTGTATTATGAGTACGTAACTGCGTAAATTGTTTTTACATACCAGCTTATTTGGTTATATATAATTATATGTACGTAAAGTACATGAATGGAAGTACGTAAAGTATATGAATGGAGGTACGTAAAATACATGAGTGAAGGTACGTAAAGTACATGAGTGAAGGTACGTAAAGTACATGAGTGGAGATACGTAAAGTACATGAATGGAGGTACGTAAAGTACATGAATGGAGGTACGTAAAGTATATGAATGGAGGTACGTAAAGTACATGAGTGGAAGTACATAAAGTACATGAATGGAGGTACGTAAAGTACATGAATGGAGGTACGTAAAGTACATGAGTGGAAATACGTAAAGTCCATGAATGGAGGTACGTAAAGTACATGAATGGAGGTACGTAAAGTACATGAATGGAGGTACGAAAAGTACATGAATGGAGGTACGTTAAGTACATGAATGGAGGTACGTAAAGTCCATGAATGGAAATACGTAAAGTACATGAATGGAAGTACGTAAAGTCCATGAATGGAGGTACGTAAAGTACATGAATGGAGGTACGAAAAGTACATGAATGGAGGTACGTAAAGTACATGAATGGAGGTACATAAAGTACATGAGCGGAAGTAGGTAAAGTACATGAATGAAAGTACGTAAAGTACATGAGTGCAAGTTTTAATTCGACTCCGTAGTTGGACAGTTCCGTCATTGACTTTCCCCAACTTATGAAACCACAAAAGTTCCAATGTGAGCCTTTGTGGGCAGGATACCACTAACTGTGGGAGAAAGAGGCTGTAATCGCCTTAGGTCAAACCAAGTGGCTTCAGATACTTTGTAGAACTTTATTTTTGGTGGGGTGTGGACAGTTGGATTTACCTGCATGGGGTCAAAGAAGATAAAAGATATCACTGGTAGATTTTTTTAACATAGTGTTCTTCTGTGTGTCTTATGAGTAACAAACACATTATAGATACCTCATTCATTTATAGTTTAATTTCTAAAATTATTATAGGTCTGCAGATTTAAATTCTTCTGAGCTTACAAACCATAAACGAGTTCCCTCAAAGTATGCAAACTGATATTTTTATAAACATTAAGACTGTTGCACACTAACCAATTGTGATGAGGTAACTAACTCAAACAACAAAGCTGTCCTATTGTACTTGTTTATTCAACTAAGTGTTCGTGGAATTTATTTTGTTCATTAGGAAGAATCGTTCAAACCTAACGTGTAATGTTTATAAAAAAATATTCAGTGAGAATTTATTTACAGAAAATTGAGTATTAACTTTTTCTGTTATCATTAAACAAAATATAATACTTAAATACTCAAATTCAAAAGTAGACCATCAATTTCAAACTACTAAAACTATTTAAAATCTGAATTCACTTTCATAGTTTTTTATTTAAATCAGGGTGTCACAAAAAAGGTATCCTGATTATTTTAGATTCTAAAGATAATTTTGAGTAAAACAATAAAGGATAAACTATTTTTCTAATTCCACTCCGTATAGTGTAAATAAGTTATATATATTATTTTTTTACTAAAACATAAATAACATAAGTTTTTTACATTATTTACATCACTATTTATAAACATAAAAAATAGCTATTGAGTTATCCTTAGCCATTTCACAAGGGTGGCTAATTAAATACTTTAACTTCAAATATCTTGTAACTCAAGAGTCATTTAAACATTTTAAATTACCAACATCTCAAAATGGCTAAATATAATGGTTATTTTTTATATTTAGTAAAGTTGATGTATGTATGTGATCGAATTATTGAGTCAGTTCGTGAAAACATTGTTGTGTTATTAATCTTTTTGTACAAAAATACAGCCGTACACTAAACGGAGCGAAATTCTAAAACCTAAACTTTACACTTCGTGCGCTTCTCTTAATTAGACGCCGAATCCGAAAATCAACAGCCACAACAGCTTTTTGTGACACCCTGTTTATTTTATTTTACTTGACGATATTGTTTATGTTTATCATTTTCTTTGTTTATTTATTTATTTACTATTACAATTGCTGAAATGCGCAGTAATTATTTCAAGGTTATAATAAATATTCATATATTCCCCTTTCATATTACATTCAAAACTGTTCTTAAAAATTTTCAATGAATTCAACATAAAATAATAATTCTAATACTTGTTTTTTTAATTTAAACTGTAATAAACAAACTGGTTCGATAAGTTTGACTTGAAAATAAATACTTGTTTTTCTCACAAAAAAATTAATTGCACACTTTCTCGTTGCACTTCAAAAGCTTTTATCAAACTTTGTTTCGTTCCCTTTGACAAATTTATAAATCTAAAAATACTTTGAAAAAAGGTTTCTGATAAAATCAAAGGACCTTTTTAGTAACTTTATAATACTACTTTTCTCTACAGATAAAATGAAACGCTTTAGAAAGAAACTCTAAATATCTACGAGACTCACACGACCATTATCAAGAAATAAGCTACAATAAAATTACGTTTTAGTTATATTTTGAAATAGATACAAGCGACGCCTGTATGTTTGCACTTTAGTACGACTCTTTCAGTACTAATTTAACAACTTTATTTTTACTTTGCATTCGGGTTGGAAAGCACGTGTTATTATGACTTTAGTGTACATTTACGTATATTTTTAAACGGGCAAATAAGGTAGTAACCTTAAACTAAGGTTAAGTAAATAGAATAATAAATAACTTAATGGCTGGTTAACCCCTAACCTAGGTTATAGCAGCCTAATTAATTTAATCGATCATTTAGGATTGAGTGATAAAATTTCCTTTACAATTTAATATCTAATACAATTTAATATTGGGCGAGCCGGTGGCCGAGTGGTCTAAGGCGTCAGGACTTTGGGCTTGGGTTAGAGATAGCGCTGGTTCGAATCCGGCCTAGACTGGAAGATTTATCAGTAATATTCACCTTGTACTGTACAGGTTCGCCCCCTTACTCTGACTGAATAAGTTCCTCGCACAGATCAATGGTCTATGGGGTATGGTCAGAGTAAGGTTAAGGAGGAGATCGGCCTCTCCTTTAAAAAAAAAAAAACAAAAATCTCAAATAATAAATGTTTAGTTATTAAAAAAATAAAGGGGGTGGTATTCGTTCTCTTGTTAGTGTGGGCATTTTTACATTGCAATGGTTAACAATGAAATGTACCAACCTGTGATAGTTTGGTTTAAATATAATGGCAATTTTTTTATTCATTTTTTTTTTTTTTCAATTTTACTCTCCACTTCTCATCGGCCTGCAGGCCTATGCGTGAACTTTATTCAACGAATTAAGTACATTTAGGGATACGAACCTTGGACCTTGCCCTTCGCAGTCCAAACATCTTCTTCATTTCTGAGATGTCTGATGATGACAAATTATTTTCGTGACAGTCGAAAATTCACCGATATAGAATTTATTTTTTGGACTAGACAGGAAATAAAATTTTTCAAGTATATGTATCAGATTGGCTCACATAATTTTATTAGTATACCTCTTACTGGTATACTTGAAAATAATTTTTGCTGTGTTTATTTTTTTTTTTTAACAAAATAAATAAATTAACTATCACTTTTATTGTG
>JAQJVL010009200.1:0-16829 GCA_035578905.1 Stictocephala bisonia
AACTTAACATATATTACATTATAAAAACTACCCGTATAACCTACAAAGAGAGATTCTGGAAATATTTTATGGAAAATCCAGATTTAAATGGATTTGCTTTGTTTCTTTTATCACATGAAAGTATAGCATAACCTAGTGACATGATACAAATAATAAAATGTGATGTACAGCAAAAGAACGAGCTGAATAATAATTAAGCTCCTTTTCCGTTAATTTCTAATACTTTTTTTATCACAATTACGGTTAGGTTAGGTGGTCTGATCACAAACTGTTGACTCCAATGATTGACTTACCGCCGAATACGCTTTCCGTGTGTAAGTTCTTGGAAAGCGATCAGTTAAGGGCAATGATATCGGAATACCACAGTGGACGTAAAATTGATTGTGGAAAATTTTTTAAAGAAATAGAATATTTATCAAGCGGTAGTGAATTAACGGAAAAAAAAAAGTATTGGTAGTAGATTAACGGAAAAGATCCATTAATTGAATTAATTCATTTGTGAAATAGCTAGGGCAGGAGGGAGTGGGGTTGTTTAGAATGGTAATGTTACTGAGATCTGAATGACCGAGATTTGGTGGGACTCATTCTAAAATATTAGGATTTCATCTGAAAAACGTTTCACGACAATTGTACGTTTGGCCTCTCCCTCTAATACGTGTTTCTCTTCTCTGTGAAGATGCTGAGAAGGACAAAAAATATCTGGCGACACGCTAGGCTTCTATTATGCCTACAGAATTACCACCTCCCCGCGAATTACTTAGATTATCCGTAAATATGTGACGTTGGCACGACTTTTGTGCATATATCCAGTGGAATATGAATGATAAATGGTTGTAGGATGAGAGTAAATAGTCTGTGTAGTCTGGTTACTAAGTGAGTTTGACTTATTCTCAGAAAGAGTAATTTATTAATAGACCAAGAGCTAGGACAACTAACGGATTGAGCTTTACTTGGTATCCGAACCACGTACTATTGGTATGATTTTCAGCTAATTGACAAACCTGATACTCAATTCTCTCCCTTAAACAAAATCCGAACACTGACTATCATCCAACATGGACACACCAGACTTCTTTAGTAGTGTCCACGCTGTGTCTCACAGAACCTATCGATTACAGTCTCACATTGTCTGTGGCTGGATTACAGCACTGCGCCACTATGGCTGACGTGACTGGTGTGACGGTGTCAAATGCTTTTTGTCCAGCTGATATTAAGTTCAAGAGAGAATACTGCCTTGCTACTGGTGACGCATGCGCAAAGCGTTTATTTACCATGTAAACTGTTCAGTCCCGCCGTCAGTTTGTAACTTATCTTTCAATTTCAAGTGAACAGATGTTTTCAGTGGGTGTGAAGTTCACATATGTTTTAAATTTATGTTTCGTTCAAATATCACAAAATAAATTTAAAAAGTTGTTATGAAGGGCTATTGGGTGACTACAAATAATAAGTAAAGACGGACGAAACTACACCTATAACGTAACCTAAAAGGTGGGTGGGGAGGACATCAGGTAACAATAAACATGTTTGTAAGAAAGATATTACAAGGGATTAATATGGCGTGTGGAAGAGTAAACATATAAAGTAGAATTAAAACCAGAAGCGGATTGGAAAGCCTGCGTAGAGGTACTGTCTTCGGGGACGGTCGGAGATTCTCGACAACGTTCGGTGACAGTGTTGCCACATCGGCTCGTTCGGAACGGAGCAGGTGGTAGGCGTAGTGTAGTAGCACGGCGAATATAAACATGGAAGAATGAGTTACGGCAACACTGTATCTGTTGAAGAGTGAACTGCCCGATTGTTATTGGCTAAGGGCGGTGGCGCGCCTTCGTCCCCTCCTCCCCCTCGCTCCGAGTCTCTTCTCGGCAATCCACTTCTGGTTTTAATTCTACTTTAGTTAATTTTTCCAACACATTGATTTACAATCATTATTAATTTAAAATAATATAAGTTTGTTAAAAATATTGTCATTTTAAAGCCGATTTTATTTTTGCTAAATTCATTTTTTGTCAGATACTAAAATAATCAAACGAGTTACTGAACTGATAGGGAGAATGTAACAATCCACGAAAAATCCATTCAAAGAGAGAAATAAAAGTTAGATATATCTCCATATGGAAAGCTTAAAAAGACAATGCAACGTTAAGCCACATATAAAAGGGTTTCTTAATTAAAACCCCAAGCGAGAGTTTGTTTTCAAAAGTGAGTTAAATTGGATCCACAGCCATTCGACTCGCTGTAGTGAGTACGTTTATTGTGTTTATTCGTTCTGAGGCCGTTATTTTCCTACTCTCTTTGCCAAGAAAAGGATTTCCAGACTCGTTTTGGCGTCGTTTAATGCGTTTTGTTTTTTGAAGCGGAAACATATAAGAAGTTTATTTTATTTTGTATAGTTAAAGGATATATGATAAAATAATAAATTAGGAGACGATATTTATTAAGTTAGGATTATATAAAAATAGATCCCTACGGCTAATGTTTGTACAGGGATTTGCAAACGAGGCTGTAAATTAGAATACTTACTAACACTGAAAAAAAATCATCATTTTAGACGGTTAACTTTTTTATTTCATGTATACAGTTTAAAAAAATTGGTAAAATATTTAGAAAAAAGAAGCCTTATAACAGAGAAAATTATTCATACCACTAAACAAAATTTAAAAAATAAAAATAAAAAGATTATGAAAATAAAATTGTGTTCAGCACCTATTTACATGTGAGCCAAGTCGACAAGTATAACGTGCAGGGTTTGTATGCAAAATTAAGCTGCTCTTGCTCCATTCTAACTTAAAATTTTCAAGTCTTATGACTTGTGCCCGTCAATGGCACTAATATTTACTAGCAGAGCTAGTAAATATTAGGATACCCATTACCTCCTCATCTACGTATAAACTGAAATGTATCGATTAAAAATTATTTTCTACCTATATCTATTGTATAAAAAGGAGATTTGTTTTGTAAACAGATACAGTGCTATTTTTAAATTAATAAAATTTTCCGCTCAACATACTAACCAAAGTTCAGGAAGTTCACTGACAACGAAAATTACTCCTTTCTCTTAACTTATAAGTAATGGGGGTAATTTGTCTGAAGTTTTAGGAGTACTGGACAAATTATACTATCAACTAGACTCAATAAAAAGGAACGCTTTCAATTACTTTTTGACGTTTTGTACAGACTCAGTGCAGAAGACAATAATTTCCTTCCATATTTAATTGAAAATACCGTAAATCCGTTAGTTTCATCACATTGATAAATGGACGCTTAGTTTAAAGGTGGGCAAACATTCTCTGTAATCTAGTTGTCCAGAACACTCTCTCCAGTAAAAGAAATCTATCAACACATATTATGTTTATTTAACTACTGTTTTATTAATGGTTTTGGGAGCTAAGTGTGGTTTGCCGGCGTGGTGGCTCAGTGGCTAAGGCTTCGGACTGTGGAGGGCAAGGTCCAAGGTTCGAATCCCCACTGAGCCAACGGTCGGTACTTCACTCGTTGAATAAAGTTGACGCACAGGCCTGTAGGGCCATGTCAACTGGCAAGTGAAGTAAGATAAAAAAAGAAGGTTTATATATTGCTAATTAGTTTATTTCGTTTTCCCTTGCATAAAAACACAACTATTTGAAGGGAATGAATGTTTTTTTAATGAAAAGATATCGTTAACAAACTATAAGTTTTGTTCCCTTCAAGATTTTATTGAAAATTAGTGGACAAAAAATGGTGTAATTTTATATTTTTCCTAAAAAAATAAATAAATACATAATAACTAATAGCTGAAATACTCTACTCCTTACGAGGGAATTAAATTACCAGCAATCTTGAATCATTCCCCGTAAGACCAATGCTAAACGGATCAGTTGATTTATTGCGTATTTTTTTCTTATGAAATTATACATTACGTGTCATTTTATAAGTGTTGTCATGGATAATTGTGACTGCTAAAAAGGGATATTTAAATGTTTGAGATACACGTGTTTAAATTGCTGTAGTTTTAACTAAAAGAAAATAGTAGAAATGTAACACAAATAATTCGGACAACAATCGGGCAATCAATATGGTTTGTTTATTAAAAAATATTGAAAATTTAAATGATTGACATTGGTGAGTGAACAAACTTATAAGTATTTCCAGTGGAGCTGTGCTTTTGTTTTATTAGAGAAAATGTATCATTCAACATGGAGAATAGATTCGTGTTTGCCGGAAGTCACCAGAATCATTCCAATGAAGTCAAAAATATCATTCAAACTCAATTTTTAAACTAGCTTATCAAGTGTACGTTGAGAGATGCCAGTTTAAGGTGACTGGACGCTGGAGTCTGCCAAGGTCAGTGGAGTGCACAGGACCTGGAAGGCGTCCCTCTAAGCCAGGATTGGTCTCCCACAGGTCTCAGTACGTTTATCATTGTCCTGGAGTAAAATGGTCGACGGGACAATTGATACGGGATAAACTGTCTGACCTATATAACATAGATGAACCGTTTCTAACGTTTCGCTCTATAACCCAAAGGACTTTGTCACCTTCAATATAATCCTGTGTGAGCTGTGGAGCTGCTACAAGTTTTCCCTCATCAGTATTATTGGACTTGTACGCATTGTAATAAAATAAGTTCTGCGTATTTGTTTATGATCTTTGGATACTTCAAATAAACTACTATATATAAACAACCGAATCAAGAGTCATCTAGTTTTGTAGATTTCAGAATGATAAACTTGTATTTTTAATTCATACATATTTATTTTAAATCTCAGTCTAGCTCTAATATATAGATCTTTTATAATATATGAAAATCTGATTGAGCTACAAATATTCACTTTAATTAGAACATTTGAAATATACAATTTTTATTTGTTTATTTCTTAAAAAATTAGATACCATTTTTATTATCTAGATGGCAATTATTGATTAATATATGTTAAAAGTGTATGTATCAAGTAGAAAAGTACGTATTCACCGACTGTTTAAACTTATGTTTTATTTTATCAATTAAACCTTTAATTTACTTAACAACTAACGGCACAATACTATTTCTTTCTTTTTTACTTTTTTTATTTTATCACTTTTTATTTATTATCATATTCAAAAGTATATTAATTAGAATACGACAAAAAATAATTAAGTAATAATATCAATAAATTGCAACAAACATAACAAAAAACATAGGTAATAAAACGAATGCATGTGCTACATAAATAAACCTATTAAAATAACGAGATTTTCAGAATAAAAAAAATTATTTGAAAAATGAAATATGTTTAATTTTCATCACATCCTTTACGTTTTCTTAATAGTGGACTATTTAAAACCGAATATTTCATTATTCGTCTGTACGGATTTATTCCTTATATTAGGACTGTGCTATTCTATTATAAGTTGCAAAATTCATTTAAATGAAACTACCATGTTTTTTAATATTACTTATCATCATAGAAAATATATAAATATTTTATAGCCTGAATTGTCGTATTTTATTTAACTGTAGCGACTAAGAAAAAAATCAAAACTATGAATAGTAAATATTTGATTTAATTCAAATGAAATACTACTATAATGTAGCAATGTGCAGTTGTTTTAAAACCAAAATCAATAGCTCTAATTGTAAAGTTAGGCTTTCCGTAGGACGAAGGAGACTTGAACGTTGGGTGAGTCGGTAGTTTATAAACACTTCACACATTTACTGGAGGGTTAGTGAAAAATTAAATCCTTACTAGCTAATATTTTAACGGCGTTCAACAGATGATATGAGTTATGATTTTATCAAGCTGATTTTCTCATACAGCTGATTTTTTCAGAACAGCTGATTTTCTCGGAACAGCTGATTCGTGTTTGACATCTCGATTCTATTCACTCTCAAGTGGTTTTAAGCAGTTTTTTACAAGCTGTTCTAAAAATATTGAACATTTAATAAGCTAATTAAGTACATTATGTATAAATTTGGTTTGAACTTAAATTACGCGTTGACCATTGAAGAACCATCGTAAAAAACGTAATAATTGATGGACTTTGCACTTGAATACATTTATTTAGAACATTTGTTTTTGTCATGTCCTTCGAGAACTAAGGTGATGGCGAGGGAGACAAAGGTTTTTGGACATATGACACCATTACGTGAAAATTACCAAAAACGACGTTTCGATTGGTTAAAAATGAAACCTTTTTCAAGTGCTAAAATCATACCAAACAAACATACTCTAAAATTACGTTCTTTAACTAATAAACTTATCTACATTTTAACCTAGAACCTAGAATGGGGCACAACAAAATGGACTTCTACTAAATCTAAAAAAAATTTAACTGGGTGAATTAATATAACTAACTAGGTCATGATATAAACTGAATAAAATGTTAAAATACAAATAAAATATTCCAATCAGACTGAAATGAGATTACATGAACTAAGCATACATATATGGTACCTAGAAAACACTATTAATGTAATTTATTAATTTTCAGCTACCATATATTTAAGCTTAGTTAGGGTAATCCCATTTCAGTCCCATTGGAATAATATTTCTATTGTATTTTAACATTTTTTCAGTTGATATCATGACCTAATTAGTTACATTAATTCACGCACTTAATTTTTTTTAGACTTAGTACAAGTTCATTTTGTTGTATCCCATTTTAGGTTCTAGTTTAAAATATAGATAAGTTTATTAGATAAAGAACGTAATTTTAGATCATGATTGTTTAAATGTTATTTAGTTTTTAACTCTTGAAAAATATTTGGGTTATACCAAATCGAAACATCGTGATTGGTATTTTTCACGTAACGATGGAACATGTCCAAAAACCCTTTCTTCCTCATCTGGTACTCCATCATTAATACATTTAAAAAACAAAGTGTGATGGTATTGAATGAACTTTTTAACTGTTTAACAAAATAGTTTATTACAATGTTCTACCTAGTTAATTTTAGACCTACTGCTAATATGCGTATTTTGGAAGAATACATACAGAATCATTTGAAATTCATTGTTTGAATTTATTTTGCCATCATAAAGCTTACTTTTAGCTGTTTAATTGTCGTCATTACGTTAACTAAATAAAACCACACCCTTTACAAGACCAACTGTGTGATGACAATACTCCTTGTTCAAGGTCATCACGATCATATTTTGATGTAAGCATCGCGTTTGTCATATTGATTACTTCACATTTAAACTAAAGAGCTCGTAGGTTCAATATCACAGACGACAAAGTACACATTCTACGTTCCTTGATTTTTTATACATTCTACGTCCTAGAGAGTGAGTTTTTATTTTCAGCTTGATTGTTGAAATTGAAATGGGAATAATATAAATTTTGAATATCTTTACACCTGGTAAAAATATAGTGTCAATATATACAAACAGGGCCATACAAGCAAGTTAAACGGAGGAACCGATTTTTGTGCATACTAACATGATAAAATTACGTTTGTTATATAATTTTGTATGGTTTGTAATGGATAATGTTGATAGCTTAACGCATTGAATTATTTTTAATTTTAACATTTTTACACACGTAGTTCAAATTTGTTGAAGTAAACGAAAACATCGACAAATTAGAAAAAGAACTAGGTCATTATCCTAAAGAATTTTTTCAAGGTTTGTTAAAATTTAAATAGTTATAATCAGCGAAAATTAGTGCAATCGCTTTTCTGTGAGTTAATTATTTTTCAATTTTATAATCAGAATTAGTTTATGTACCTTCCCTTGAGACAGGAAAAATATGTAAAGCATGATTTTTTTACCTTAAAAATTATAGACATTTGAGCATAAAAAAACACATATTAATTCCTTCAGTTCTATGTAAAAAACGTAGTTATAAAGAAATAAATTTGTACTTCGAACGGTTTTGTTTCAACGCTGATTTAAAATCGGCTAAATTCACGTCTTTATAAGACCACAAGTTCAATTGTAGTGGTTAAAAATTTTTTTAATATTTTTCCTGTCTCAAGGGAAGGTACTTTAAGAATTTCGATAAAAAAATTAGAAAAAATTAACTCACCGAAAACTGATTGCACCGCCTTAAGGGCTGTTACAACTTTAATGGGTGATTGCACCACCACCCTTAAGGGGTGGAGCTATATTTTTGCTTGATTTGCGATGGATGTGTATCCATTGATAGATCGTGCTGCACGGAAATCAGGCCGGAAGTGACCAGATCATCACTCAACCCCACCCTCAATGATTACCATCTAAATGAATGTCACAAATAATCGATAACCAACCATGCATCGAAATACAAACGCGGACTAAACATATTAATAATATAGTTTTAAAACAGCATGCAAATTAGATTAATCTAACTTTCTTAAACAGTTTTAACTATGCCTATAACCTATTATTCTTAGGAATAATAAAAGATTATCTAATTATGTCACAAATAACATTACTGTCGGCGCAGAAATTATGTGCACCCGGGTTCCAAGGTTATGTACTAAGAAACTAAGAAGCCTAAGAAAATTCCAATGACACCATTGTTTTTCTCATTTAATTATCTGTTATGACACATGCATTTGCTAATTTATTATAAGTTTTAATAATTTTTATGCTAGTTGTGAAAAAATTACCGGAATTTTAACTAGTTTTACTGTACATACAATTTACAACGTTACATTCTCACATATGTATCTTCCTATGTACTAAATGTATTTAAATGGAAATAAACGTCTTATGTCTTATGAGACGCTGACACAACGTTGTTGGTATTTTAAAACGTATGAATGATTATATGAGTGTAGGATGAGTGTGGATGAGTGTAGTCTGGTTACTAACTGAATTCAACTGTTCCTCAGAAAGAGCAATCAATTAATAGCCCAACAGCCAGGGCAACTAAGGGACCTACAGCTTTAAGTGGAATCCGAACCACGTAGTGCTGGTCTGATTTTCAGCTAATTGACAAGCCTGATACTCCCCCCCACACAACTTCCGCACAATGATTACCACCCAATCATTTATTACTCAGAAACACGTTAATGTATCACATTTATATTTTAATAAGTGGTAGATATGAATGTTTTCTATACGTTTTATAATTTTTAGAATTTTAATCTTAAAAATAAAAAAGTTCATATCAATTTCCGGAAACATTGTTTTCTTGGCTTCTATAGGTTGTAAAATTATTAACTCGGTCTTATTGTAATCCTTATGGCATAGGTTGTAATAATATACCACTTTCATATGTGTAAGTAAATGCAGTGATTTTATCTTGATTTAAATTTATCAATTTAACGTTATTTTAAATTGAATTAAAAACATATTAAATCACATATTACTTACACATATTAAAGTAATGTATCTTAACTATACATTTGATAAGAAATACAACAAGACAACTTAATTAACTTTACAACCTCTAGAAGCCGAGAAAATAATGCTTCAGGGAATCGATAAGAACTCTTTTTATTGAAAATTTAAAAGTCAAAAATTTATAAAACTTATAGAAAACATTTCTATCTACCACGTAATGAAATATAAATGCGATACATTAACATATTTTTTAGTAATAACGGTGTACATTTGATGTACAGTAAAAACTAAAAACTGTTTAAAATTCCGGTACTATTTTTGTTCTTATTGTAATAAAAATTATTAAAACGTATAACATTATAAAATTCATATGTCAATTACGCAAAATTAAACGAGGAAAACAGTGGTAGGATTGGAGTTTTCCTAGGCCTCTTAGGTTTTTATTAAACAACCTTAAAACTCGGGTGTAGTGATCTTTACACGAAATTATTGAAAACAAGCCACTGACCTCTTTTACAAACATGTACATCAAACGTGACGTTATAGCGGTAAACCATGAATAAGACAGACCCGGATCTGCTGAATAGGACGTAAAGGAAGTCTAAGACAACCACCAAGGTCAAAGTACATCTTATCGCGAACGACTCCTGAAAGCTTTCCTTCAACAACTAGTTCAAAGTGGCTACTGGGGCAGATACAAATCTTCCTAGCGGCACCACTTCCTGAGTTAGTCTTCATTGTGAAAGTACCTCCCAATCTCACATTAACATCTCACTCTATTGTCCTAATACTGAATGTAATTTACGTTCTTCTTTTATTCGTTGGTTCCAACATGGTATTACGTATTTTTTTAGGTTGTCCTTATTATAATGTTACATAATGATATTACTATCTTGAAGTACAGGGTGTTTTTTTTTAAACGGAACCCGTGATTTTAAATAAAAAATGACAAACAAAATATAGATCTATTACACATTTTATTATTACTAAAATATTTACTATGACTATTTACATGATTTTAAAGACATGCTTGTTTAGGTTTGTTTGACGAAATTCTCCCTGTTCTTTGCTAAAAACCATATTTCTAACCTCAACTGAATGACATTGCACGAACCGCAAATAAAGTGAACAACAATGCAACAATGTAAATCAGCTGATAGCCAAGGCGAAGAAGAATCAGGGCTACCAACCTATAAACTTATAATTATCCTGAACCTTCATTTTCTTTACTTGTACATAGTGTTGCGTTTTAAAAGAAACACCCTGTGTATAAAAAAAAGCATATTTGAAACTATCTTAGTTATTATGAATATAAATTAGCACTTAACACATTTTTAAGTATACACCCTTAAAGAAAAATGTAGGAGCTAAGTTATACTGAAAGGGGGCTTCTTGCTTCATGAAACACACCAAAAAAACATGAGTATCTATCAGACCTATGGGCGCAAGCTCCTCCCAGGGGGCGCACGGTCGAGAAAAAAAATCTAGAAATAAAAATAAATAACCATAACTTAACATATATTCTGAATTGATTAAAAAAATCAGGCTAATAAAGCATTCTAATTTTAAAGTTCATTGGAACAAATAATTGTTGGTAAAGTTAAACTATTTGTTAATATTATACATGAATTTCGTCACAACATTGATCTCAAACACGGCAGAACTGGCTGTAGTGGTGTCGTCGAGCGGTACGCATCGTATTGCCAATGCCAGCCCTATGAAACTTCAATGTTCCTCGTATAGAGGAAGGTGACCGTCTTAGCTACGCCAAATAACTACAAATTGCTCCGTGATACTCTTGGTGCTGGCAGTCCTAATTCTTTCGATTCTTCCTATTAATTTTCTTCGTGCTAACATAACCTGGAATTCCTCCGCGGAACGGAAGGTTTATAGTTCATCCCTCAATATTAAATATCAATATAAATGACGTTTTTGCGGCTGCTCCTTTAATTTTCCAATATGTAATACAAAATAATTTTGTTAAAAACATACAAATCTTTTACTAATAATGTTTTATTGTGGAGTGGTGAATAACCAGATAAATTTTCTTGAACCTCGAACCTTTGTGCTTGGAAGTATTCAAATTCAAGTCGAGTTTGCTTAAATATGTGGTTTACGTTTTTTACATATAAGACTGTTGGAATAGTTTGAATTGTATACATCTGTTGTTAAATACATTAACGGTATTTTGTTAAGCCCAGAACCAAGTAAATTCCTAAAAAACTTGCAATGATAAAATTCCATCGTGGAGTGGTGTTTAAGCAATAAACATATAGGCCTGAAGTAATTTTTTAATGAAGGTTTTTAGGAAAGTAACTTTAACTAGACTACGGGGTGGAAAAACTGTTGGGCCTAGGGGTGCCAAAATGTTAAATTCAATCCTGAGGATGCAGTCTGTACTAATTACCGTATCGCAACAAGTGTCATCACAACACTTGGTGTCATCGCAACACTTGAAGTGTCATCGCAACATTTGAAGTGTCATTTGATATGTGAAGTAATTTTCTAGTGGATTATAAGAATTTCTGTGAAAATTTGAGCTACTTTGTATTTTGTTATACAGTTAAATATATAGACCTATACATATGGTCCGTGATGATTTTAAAATAAAGATACGTATTATTATCAACTTATGTCTTTATCAAAAGGCCTTAAAAAATCTTATGGTGTTTAAAATAATTATATTACATCACGAGTTGTACAGTGGAAAAGTAACAGCCAGCTTTAGTACGCTAATATAATACGAGCTGTACAGTTGAATTGTTACAGCCAGCTTTAGTATGTTAATATCACACGAGCTGTACATTTGAAATGTTACAGCCAGCTTTAGCCCGATAATGTCACACGAGCTGTATAGTTGAAATGTAACAGCCAGCTTAAGTACGCTAATATCACACGTGCTGTATAGTTGAAAAGTAACAGCCAGCTTTAGTACGCTAATATCACACGTGCTGTATAGTTGAAAAGTAACAGCCAGCTTTAGTACGCTAATATCACACGTGCTGTATAGTTGAAATGTAACAGCCAGCTTTAGTACGCTAATATCACACGTGCTGTATAGTTGAAATGTGACAGCCAGCTTTAGTACGCTAATATCACACGTGCTGTATAGTTGAAAAGTAACAGCCAGCTTTAGTACGCTAATATCACACGTGCTGTATAGTTGAAATGTAACAGCCAGCTTTAGTACGCTAATATCACACGTGCTGTATAGTTGAAATGTAACAGCCAGCTTTAGTACTCTAATGTCACACGAGCTGTATAGTTGAATTGTTACAGCCAGCTTTAGTATGTTAATATCACACGAGCTGTACATTTGAAATGTAACAGCCAGCTTTAGCCCGATAATGTCACACGAGCTGTATAGTTGAATTGTTACAGCCAGCTTTAGTACGCTAACATAACACGAGCTGTTCAGTTGAAATGTTACATCCAGCTTTAACCCACTAATATCACACGAGCTCTACAGTTGAAATGTAACAGCCAGTTTTAGTATGCTAATATCACACGAGCTGTACATTTGAAATGTTACAGCCAGCTTTAGTACGCTAATATCACACGTGCTGTATAGTTGAAATGTAACAGCCAGCTTTAGTACGCTAATATCACACGTGCTGTATAGTTGAAATGTAACAGCCAGCTTTAGTACTCTATAACGAGCTGTATAGTTGAATTGTTACAGCCAGCTTTAGTATGTTAATATCACACGAGCTGTACATTTGAAATGTAACAGCCAGCTTTAGCCCGATAATGTCACACGAGCTGTATAGTTGAATTGTTACAGCCAGCTTTAGTACGCTAACATAACACGAGCTGTTCAGTTGAAATGTTAAATCCAGCTTTAACCCACTAATATCACACGAGCTCTACAGTTGAAATGTAACAGCCAGTTTTAGTACGCTAATATCAAACGAGATGTACAGTTGAAATGTAACAACCACCTTTAGTACGCTAATATCACACTAGATGTACAGTTGAAATGTTACAGCCAGCTTTAGCACGCTAATATAACACGAGCTGTACAGTTGAAATGTTACAGCCAGCTTTAGTACGCTTATATAACACGAGCTCTACAGTTGAAATGTTACAGCCAGCTTTAACCCGCTAATATAACACGAGCTCTACAGTTGAAATGTAACAGCCAGCATTAGTACGCTAATAGAACACGAGCTGTACAGATGATATGTTACAGCCAGCTTTAGTACGCTAATATCACAAGAGCTGTACAGTTGAAATGTAACAACCAGCTTTAGTTTGCTAATATGACACGAGTTGTATAGTTGAAATGTTACAGCCAGCTTTAGTACGCTAAAATCAAACGTGTTGTACAGTTGAAATGTAACAGCCAACTTTAGCAGGCTAATATAACACTAGCTGTACAGTTGAAATGTAAGTACCAGCTTTAGCACGCTAATATAACACTAGCTGTACAGTTGAAATGTAAGAACCAGCTTTAGCCCGCTAATAAAACACGAGCTGTTTAGTTGAAATGCAACATCCAATTTTAGCTCGCTAACGAAAGATTGTATTTCTACTACTGAGTTAATGAGTTTCCAGCGATGGCTTGGTTGTTTGAGAAATGGCGATGTTGTGTCGAACTAACCGTTCTTGGAGATAACTGAAATATGTTTACTTTCCTAAGAGAGAAAACCATATTTCTATTTTGTAAAGGTATCATAAAATATAACGTACATAAGTAAACCACATTGTTTAAATATTGAATGTAATTGGTAGTTTAGAAATATTTATCTTATAGTAGATTTGTTTTTCCTAAATCCAAGTTGTTGGGGAGAGGAATCTCAAATATTTCAAGGAAGTGTTCTAGTCTTTTAAGGAAGACTTTTTCAAACACTTTACTGAGAACTGGAAGCATTTATATTGGCCAATAGTTATCTAAATTGCTGGAATCGTTCTCTAGCATCTTCTAAAATTATCCGTAAATTTTTATGAGAGTAAGTTTCATAGGAACTCGAATAATGAAATTAAGAGGAACACGAAGAAATATTACTTTAGAACGCCACTGAGGAAGTTTACGTAAGTACGACAGTCGGGTCCAAGTAACCGACCCTTCACAACATTAGGCAACTGTTTCCGTGCTTTCGATTGTTTGAGCAAGACGTAACGTAGCTCTCTGTACATCGCCCGTACTATCTAACGTGTCTCTGCTAAGTACATTAAATTGTTCATTAAAAAAGTGACACACTCGTAAATAATCTTTGAGCTATCCTACTCAGCCTAAGAAGATAATCATCGAGAGAGGCAAAACTCGTTACAACCCCCTAACTCATTCTACTAACTCGATTAATTAAATCCATAATATCTACCCTATATATATATATATATATATATATATATATGTCTATGATTGGAGGGCTGAATAGATCTATGATATTCAACTGTTTTATTTATAGAGTTGATGGATGTGATGGGGCAAAAATTAGTTTCAAAATTATCATCAATAACATTACATTAACGATTAGAGAGGGTGAGCTGTTTAGAATATTGACGGAAGTATATTTGTAACGTCATATGTTCGGACAAAACAAAATTAAAATCGACAAGCCAAAGTTTAGAACCACAAAAAACTAAAATCGATACTTCCAAATTTGAAATAAATTTGACACCGACAAACAATTCGTTTATATTCATATACACTCGTACAGAATTACATTCTCTATGATTCACACCAAAGGGAACATACAAAGTCTCCAATGGTTAGGGATAAAAGAGGACTTATATTCATATTAAAAAAATGTGTGTATAGAAATATTGTAATGTTTCTTTTCAATTTATTTATTCCTAAGACGTCGATCTTCATTATGTGGCAATATGTAAATATGTCTTAAAAGTGTGACGAGTTTTGGTGAGTAGGAGTAGGCTTTGTTACTTTCCAAAGTGGACTATTCCTAGAGAGTCCTTAATTACCAGTTCAATGACAAATGAACAGCTAATGTTTATCAGTTGATCCTTTCCAGAACTCTACTATGATTGGAATCGACCTGAGACCCTTCAACTCTTTTTTCAAAGGGGCTCCATTTTACCTCTAAATCACATCAATCCACCTTATGTGACAATGACACCGACAGGTTGAACTCTCAAGTGCCCAAAACAGCCTTGACACCCAAACACGCAGCTGTTAAAAATACGACTAAACTTGCTGCTTCAAGAATCCTTAGAAACCTGCCATAATCTTTATTCGAAAAACATTTTGCTTGTAAGGTCTGTTTGCAGTGCTAGCATAACTGACTACTGGATCACATACTCCAGGAGTACAAGCAAACTGATGGATCTTTTTAGCGATAAGTATATTCTGGAACTCCTAGACAAATAGTCTTCTGAACCCGCATGAAAAAAAGGCAAGTCAGTCATAGCACGACATTTTAAACGGTTGATACATTTTGTTTTGCACGTGTTTCCACTTCACCTAGCTCCGGAAACCTCCACCCTGTTCATGAGAGCAATTTTGTCTGGACGGCCTCGGTGGCTAGGGAATAGGGATGGCAAATACTGTATTTTCAACATATCGATATGTCGAATTGTCGTTATGTTGCAAATCTAATATCGATCTAACGGTAATATCGAACGAAAAATTTTGATGTATCGGGTAACTGATATATCGAATTAAAAAAAAATTTACCTCTTTAAAATTATGCACTAACTCTTGTCATGAACAAAATTACACTCTTGTTTTGCTGTCACTATTTAGAATAGCCTACTGAATGTAAAAATTAAATACCTATATTTACATGAAACATTTGTGCTCTGTGGGGCTGAATGAAAATAAATTCAAAATAAGTATAATAAAACCTTTATTTACTATGTTAATACACGTGGTTTGTAAGGGAACTGGTTAGGTAGGCATATTAGAGTCAGTGTTGCCAACTCACACACACTTCATTTACCCTTTACATCCGCTTGTCTACAATAAACTAAATTTTAGCGCGTTAACCTCACATAAAAAACTAAACAAAGTTACTATATTATTTCAATGCATGCTTTGTAAGCATAAGAGTCAATTTAAATGAGTTTTTTTTCGAATCGTAATGATTTTGAGGAGAGAAAATAACGTCAATATTTAGTGATGTGATATATCGTACCAAAATAGTGATATGGCTGATATCTTCGAAAGAAAATATCGATACTGTTATGTCGCTATATAGAAACATATTTATCGATATTTCCGTGTACATCTGTGTACACTCCGAACCTATTTCAAATAATAGTGGCGTACTCAAGGTGACTTGTACAATGTTAAACAAATGAGCTTGTCATTGAAATACCTTGCGATCCACGTGACGAGACCCAAGTTCCTTATGAGGCTAATACAGTGAAAGAGTTTTACAAAATACTACAGCTCAGGCAGCAATGCTCAAGGTCGGCACTTTCTTGCAACCTACGATATCGCAAAACCTAATAAACCGAAGGATGTGTAAAAACTTAGCAAGGTATGAAAGTAGAGGTATTTTAACACAGGATCTATGGTTGAGTACAGCGAGACAGCTGGGCAGGATACACGCGTGTGGACACCTGGTGCTCATGATACGCGCACACGTACGGCTTGCCGTGCCACCTGGTGACTCAGTACAGTGACGTATAGAG
>JAQJVL010009201.1:0-16824 GCA_035578905.1 Stictocephala bisonia
AGTTTTTTGTATCGTATCAGATCATAAGATAAATTAATTCTTAATCACAGCACTAATAAAGTGTTATGTTGTGGTTGTAATTTTTATCTATAATTTTTAAAGCATCTATTCTTAATAATTTATTGTTCTTCCAAATTAAATCACTACTTGTAAGTATTTTCAGTGAAAGATGAACAGTGTTAAATTTAAAATGTTTTAAACTTATTTAAATCAAAATTTGTTAATCAGTGAAAAAATTACGCTTCTGTTTTATTGGGGCACTGTTGTTTTAACAAAACACTGATTTATTGAATGTTCTTTTATTTGCTACTTTCAAAAATTAAGAAATTAAATAGTATTTCAATTAGCTTTGTTTGTGTTTGGGAGCACTGTATATTTGTTGTGTTACAGTTTTGTAAAGTGACACATCTAATGTCATTTTGTATAAGTTCTTTGATAATTAGTTAACATTTATGTATTTTCTATGAATACTCCTTTATTGCCTTATAAAGGAATATTCATACACGTACTGTGGTATTGACCCACCCGCCCACCCATATACGTACAGTGGTATTGACCCACCCGCCCACCCATATATGTACAGTGATATTTGTATAGCATAGATATATAGTATATATGCGATGTATGTATGTTTAAGGTTACTGGATGTCATGGCAATGTTGGAGACAGTTCTGACGCACCCCTTCCTTCTAGCTTTAGCCGCTCTCTGGTGCTCTCTCTGGGTGTACTGTTACGTCACTTGTGGATACTGTAAGAGCAAAGCTAGGCTTGATGGCAAGACTGTCATAATCACAGGATGTACTTCAGGTAAGACAACATATCTGGCTTTAGCCTCCCTCCGGTGCTCTCTCTGGGTGTACTGTTACGTCACTCGTGGATAGTGTAAGAGCAAAGCTAGGCTTGACGGCAAGACTTTCATAATCACAGGATGTACTTCAGGTAAGACAACATTTCTGGCTTTAGCCTCCCTCCGGTGCTCTCTCTGGGTGTACTGTTACGTCACTCGTGGATAGTGTAAGAGCAAAGCTAGGATTGAAGGCAAGACTTTCATAATCACAGGATGTACTTCAGGTAAGGTAACATTTCTGGCTTTAGCCTCCCTCCGGTGCTCTCTCTGGGTGTACTGTTACGTCACTCGTGGATACTGTAAGAGCAAAGCTAGGCTTGACGGCAAGACTTTCATGCTGAAAGTAATTGACAGAAATAATGCTGAAAATCTTATATTTAACATTGTACCTAGCTGTTTTATGAGGTCACTAACGAGATTAATATCATAACAGAAATAATATTTTATAGCCCTGACGTAAAATTGCTGGTAGTTTCTTTTAGAGACAAATATTTTGGCTTAATAATCACATGATATGGCTTAATAATGATTTTTAATAAGTTTAATGAGCTATTTGCTTAGAAAATTGGACTGATATATATTGAGAGTTAAAACAATAATGATGTGTAACATGTTGGGATTTTTAAACATGCATTTTTTTAATATTATGAATAGGGGTCTTCAATAATAAACATATTATATTAAGAAAGCATCCTTTAATGCTGCAATTTTACGATCTCAAATAGTTTTGAATAGTTTTACGGTGGACTTGAATTGCTTAAAACATAACATATTGTTTAAGTTCACTATATTATGTACGTTTTTGTTCTTTTTAATTACTTTATTATTTTTAATTATAATGATGGGTAAGAGCATATCATCAAGCCTTGAGCTATCTGTGAGTAAGGAAGCAAATATATTGATTGCAATGACAGTTCACTGAAATAATGGGGAAGAGCTTATCATCAAGATATGAACTTTCTATGAGTAAGGAGGCAAATATGTTACGATGACCATTTTTACTGCTGTTTCATCTTTTATGCATGCAAATTGGTCTTGTAAAATACACAAACTGCAATGTTTTTGTAACGTTAAATATACAATTTGAATTGAATTTATATAATATTACACATGAGGCATGTGTAATTTACAAAATAACTTATATACTATCACCTAAATGAAATTACTGTTAGCCATTTTAATTGGTTGGATATTCATAGCTTTATGCTTTATAGGCAATAGATTAAGTTTATGAAGAAAAACTGACCAAGAAATGTGATTGTTTGACATAGGTAATCTTCATTTTTGACAGTAACAAAAAATACACATCTTCCGATTTAAATATAAAATTGCAAGTTTGGTTCAGACATGTATATTTTTATTATAAAACCTAATATCTCTACCACTTATTATATTGTTTTAAAAACTAACATCTTAAATCACCATTAACTGATTAAAACTCTGCAAATAAAGTGTTTTTAACTACTTAAATGAAACAGGCCACTGTTAGTTTCAAAATGCAATATGTTTAGTTTAGAACTTTTAGTTTAGTTTGAGTAAATTTAATACCAACTCAATTTATACGGTTTATAAAAATTTTTAGTTCATTTAATTTTGTGTTTCATCACATAAATTATAAATTTTTATTTTAGTTATAAATATATTTAGTTTATGTTTTATTTAAATAAAATTTTCATGAATCACACATCTATCTTTCAATGTTCTAATCTTAAGATTTTTTTACAAAGTTTTAAATATGAGCCTTGTAAAATTATACTAAAAATTAGTTTTTTTTATCTTCAAACTATAACTAAAAAATGTGTATAGCTAAAATAAAACTTGAAATTTGTGTGGTAATACGCTTAATTAACAGTGCTAAAAATTTGTATATTATTTGTATACATAGCATTAATTTTAGATTTATACCAGAAGTTCAAACTCGAGTACATTGCATTTTGAAACCAATATTAGTATAGAAGTTACTGTAACGTTATTGTTAAAGTTATTGTAAAGATTACTTTTTTATTGTGCAGGTATTGGAGAAGCAACAGCAATGGACCTTGCCAAAAGAGGTGCCAGACTAATAATGGCATGTAGAAATTTACAGAAGGCAAATGAAGTGAGAAGTAAGCATCACCATTATTAAGTTATTATTATTACGTAATACGAATAGTTTGTAAATAAATATTTTCATCCTCTATTGATTATTAGTGTTCATAGTCATCTCTGAGCATTTGTTCCACAAAAACAGTGTGACTATCTAACTACACCCTGTGGACTCCTAACACACAACCGAGAGGCTGTGACGTCACTGGTGTAAGCTGTCACTGATTTCTGTTTCACGATAAAACTTATTTTATCTGTCAATATAATATGGTTTAGTTCATCATATCAGCTACAGTTCATAAAATCATTCCTCTAACTAACTATATGAACAACCTCATCCTGACTCTTACACTGAACTCACTAATATACTGGATGTCCCTAAACTATCCTACTAAGGATTTGGTTCATTCAGTCAAAATATGAAATTTAGATCCTAAAACCCTTCATTCACCAGCTAGCCACCATCATTTTTAATTTTTCGTTAATCACAATCTACCTTAAAAACAGTTCAACTGAAAAACATCAATTTCCCAGATAGACTGTCATTGTTTTACTATAAACATAATCAAAATGAAAAACTGAATACAGTTGTTATTATTAAAACGGCGGTCAATTTAAATATTAAATGAACGATAACTCACAAAACAGCAGTTTATAAAGTTATTACAAGTGTAATGTTTTATTTTAAATTTCATTACAAATCCAACATCAACTCAGTTAAAAAATCGGATGAAAAATAAGTGTAAGATATAAGTCTAATCAATCAGCGAGCGGATAACTTGTAGATCGAGATATGCACATTATTAAGATAATGAAAATTCTATTAACAATTTAATTGTTTGTTTGGCTGTCTGTTGAATGTACCTGTTTAATTTTTATAATACATATTCCTCAACTGGAACTACAGTTTTCATCTAACACAAACAGCAGAATATAAGAATGGTGCCGATAATTATTAATCATCAACATAATAATTAAAATGAGATAAAAATTCAACAAAATATATTTAAAAACTGAACCGTCTTACTACTGTATTACTAATTACTAATATATGATTGGAAGGGTGGGCTAATACTTTAATGTGTAGGCCATAGGTTGTTACGTCTATGGGCAGGTGGGTGGTCACATAGGACAATAACAATAAAACCTCTTAGATGTTGTTAAGGTCCAACAGGGTCCAAAATAAATAAGGTGATTCCACTTCTGGCTACAACTGTTACTTTTATTTACATGCTCTGAATTTAAAATGACACGTTATGAAATATTTACACTTAAATTTTTAGATAGACACTTGTAATTAATCACTATTATTTACAACAATTAATGTGACTTAATCAGACACACACTGTCACATTTAACCATTATCACTTCACTCTTACTGCCACTGGGGCTCAGTCTGCCACTTTGTAGACTATCACTTACTCACTGACTGACTGACTGTCAGGTCAGCTGAAGGGAGTCTTTATATAACCCACAAGTGTAAGCCCAGATGATTCTGGAACTACCGATAGTGTATTTGGAAGGGGGTCTAGATCCTTCTGGGGCCAATTCAGGAAGGGTCTGAGTTCACCTACAGGCACATGTTCTGTCATTCTAGACTTTCCTGGAAGAAAATGGACTGGCCCTGCAGGCGGTTACCTGTGCAGGGAGGGGGCACAATGCTGAAGGTGATTTCCACGATCTGTAACATTATTGTTTTTGTCATTGCACTACCTTCAAATGGTTATACATATCTCAAGCATTTTTTATTTCAATACTGTTTTGATTTCACTTAAATTATTTAATTCAGTGGCACTGAAAATTTGAGTGATTATGTGTTTCTTTTGTGTATGTTACTACTACTCTGGTGTTAGTGAACTTATCTTCTAAGGTAAGTCTGCTGATGTCCTATCTTTTTTTTTTTTTTACCTCCCTTGCCAGTTGACATGGGCCTGGCCTGTGCGTCAACGTTATTCAACGAGTGACGTACCGACTGTTGGCTCAGTGGGGATTCGAACCTTGGACCTTGCCCTCCGCAGTCCGAAGCCTTAGCCACTGAGCCACCACGCCAGCAAATCTCTCCAACATACTAATTCCTGGCCTATTGCCCTCTAACTTAAACTAAAATTATCTGTTAATATGTAAGCAGCATGTTTTTCTTATATTATTTTCTGTTTATTTGTAAGCATACTTTGTTTTCTAGGACTTATGTACGTACAGTAATGTTGAACTATCCACCGTATCCTATAAGAGATGTCTATTAATTCCAGCCAGAATACTTGTAAATTTAATTATGTTTAATTTGACATAATACATTTTTTCTTATTTCTTATTTTTATTGTCTATCCATAATTAAGTATCGGTTCTATTTGTGTACTAATTGTATTACTGAAGAAGACAGGAAATTTTTTATTTTATTGTATCCATTTACATAAAATTTTAAACAGGCCACTTACATACTCTATATTAACACAAATATGTTTGAGTCCATACACCCATTTTTGTAATATTAGTTTATTATATAATATTTTGTGTTTCCCTCAATATATTACAAATTATGGTGTTTGTGGGGACATAAATTCAAATAATTACAATAAAAATATAATTGAATTGCATGAGATGGGTTAGAGGCTATTGAAATTGTCATATAACTAAAAAGGGCTGGGTGATCATTTAATACACAAGGTGGGTAAAAACAGAGGATGTCTTTAACAGAATATTGTGACGTTTTTAATGTCCTAATTTATAAATAATTAATCACTATGTGGGTTTTACAAATAAGCAACACGATATACTAAACAATTACTAAATTTATTGAATATATAAAATTAACTTATTATAATTAAATGGATTATTTCCTTAACTTTAATTATTGTGAAAAGTACAATTTACTATTAGGCCTACTTTTACAGTTAAACTAATTTATATTTACAATCTTAGATGGCATCAATAATTACAACTACTAATTGCAAAGTGACTTTACTAAATTCCCTTCTTTTAATTACAATTCCTAGCTCTATAAAGTGGCTTTCCTAGATTTCCTACTATTATTTACAATTACTGACTACGAAGTGACTTTACTAGATTCCCTACTACCTACAGTCCAATGCTAACAGTTCACTCACAGTTTCTTCAGTGTCCCTTCAGAAGTCGTCCACAAGTACCGCACTGCTCCTTCGTTGATCCCCACAACGAACCACTCACCGGTAACTTCTCCGTAGACCACTTTACTCTACACGGACACTTCACTCGCACTGTAGAACTCGCTCTCTGTCGCTGCAAACACCCGGGCTGTAGGCTCTAGACTCACTGACTGACTGACTGACTGACTGACTGACTGACTCGCGCTGGTATCCGAGCCGTATTTATCACCTGCAGGTC
Organism: Stictocephala bisonia; assembly: GCA_035578905.1. Taxonomy (NCBI): domain Eukaryota; kingdom Metazoa; phylum Arthropoda; class Insecta; order Hemiptera; family Membracidae; genus Stictocephala; species Stictocephala bisonia. The sequence goes on from JAQJVL010009201.1 coordinate 6,293, forward strand.
TCCATCTAGAAGCTTCTTGAATTCCCCTGCCCCCGAAGTTCCGTGACAGAGCTGGCTCGTCAATCGAGAAGAATCTAGAAGTCCATTGATGAGGTAAAGGCGTTCATGCGTAAACCATTGTGCCCCAAAGGTTGTAAACAAGCAGGGCAGGTGGTCAGCGACCCATCCATTACTTCCGCATCACCGGTTCCCAGGATAGAGGCCACTCTAGATGTCACACTGCCCCCTCCTTAAGGCTCCATGGTACGGTGCTAGGCGATCAAGGTGGACCACAAGCATCTTGCCTCTTGGGTGTCTTTGAATCCTGTAGACCACATCGTTGATTCGTGTCACTACCCGATAAGGTCCTTGCCAATCCTGTTGAAATTTCGGGCATCTCCCCTTTTTCCGGAGGGGACTGTAGAGCCACACCAGGTCGTTCACCTGGAATCCAGTCGAATTGGCTTGCCGGTCGTAGCGAGCTTTCATTTTGTCACTGGCCATTTTTAGGTGCTGACGAGCGAACTCGTGAGTGTCGTGTAGGTGGTCGACGAGCTCGCAGGCGTAGTCCGTTGCGGGCTGCTTTGCGTCAGGTGGCAGGCCGAACATGAGGTCACTAGGCAGCCGCAGCTCCCTTCTGACTCGCATTCCTTCCGAGGATGAGGAAGATCATCCTCGCTGGGGTGAAACCCGTAGTATCATGGACCGAAGATCTGTACGCCAGGAGGAAAATGGGCACCTTCCGATCCCAATCCCGCTGATTGGTGGACACAACTTTCCTGAGGTGTCCAACGAGTGTCTTTATGTATCTCTCGACCATCCCATTAGATTGCGGATGAAGCGCAGTGGTCCGTGTCTTGTGCACTCCGAGACGCTGAAGCACCTCCTTCATCAACAAGGATCCGAAGTTCGTCCCTTGGTCGCTGTGCAGCTCACGTGGCACTCCATACCGACAGATGAATTCGTTCACCAAGCACCCAGCCACTGTTGCTGCTTCTTGATTTGGTATGGCGTATACTTCTGGCCATTTCGTAAAGTAGTCCATGACCACCAGGAGATATTTATTTCCTGCATCTGACATGGGAAATGGACCGGCGATGTCGATGGCGATCCTCTCGAAGGATGCCCCAACGTTGTACTGTTGCATTCTGCCTCGACTTCTTGTTTGTAGCCCTCGGCTTCCAGTACAGACATCACATTGGCGGCACCACTTCTCTACATCAGCCCTCAAGTTCAACCAGTAGAACCACTGACGTAGCTTGTCCACCGTTCTGTTGACACCTAAGTGCCCGCCAGATGCTCCATTGTGGATCCCCTCCAGCACTTCCTTTCTTTTACTTCTGGGGAGCACAATCTGCTCAATCTGCTTCCTACCATTAGGGGCCTCCCAGATTCTTATAAGCACTCCGTTCTTAACCTTCATTGAGTCCCACTGTGCCCAGTAGCTCTTATACACATGGTTCCTAGCTGCAATGTCCTCCCAGCTAGGACGAGCCCCCGATTCCTTCTCCCGCAGCAGTGGTCCAACCTCACTATCCTCAAGCTGCTCTTTACGGAGTTCCTCCGGCTCCCATCCACTAGTTGGCTCCAAAGAGACACAACGCACTTCCACGGACGGATTCCTTTCTTCTACCTTGGAGCAGTGCTTACAACCCTCTGGGCAAGGTCGGCGAGACAGGGCGTCGGCATTGGAATGGTTTCTCCCTCGTCGGTGTTCAGAGGTGAAGTTGTATTCTTGAAGACGCTGGGTTGACAGTTGCCCCTTCCCATCAACCCTGTTTAGTTTTCCCTGCCTCTGCCCCCGAGAGGCTTTACTCGGGCATTTACTTCGGTAATGGCCTAACTCTCCACACCCCCAACAGTGAATCTCCTTCTTCCGGTCCCTCAGGGCATCAAGCACTTTTCTAACGATGTCTTCTATCTTCATAGGTTCTTCTTCCTCTGCGTAGACTCCTTGCAGACGTGCCTGGCCCCGGAAGGATTGCTTTACGGCCTCAAACTCTAAGGCTTGCGTCAGGGCCTCGTTTAAAGTGTTAGGCCGGGCCAACTTTACAGCCTGCTGCGTCTCAGCATCCCGCAGCCCATCGAGGAACCTTTCAATGGATAGGCTCTCGTAGACAGCTTCATCCACTGTGGGATAAGCGCCCCTCACTAATCGTGCGATGTCAGCTTCGAATTCTTGAAGACTCTCGTTAGACTTCTGGTGACGACTCCTGAGCTGAGATCTGTAGACCAGTTCCATGTGTTTATGTCCGAACCGCATTTCCAATCGTCTAATCAATTCTTCGTAATTCTGTCGCTCAGCAGGTGGAACGGTTTGCAGTACGCTCAGAGCTTCTCCACGAAGTGAAAGGCACAACATGGACGCCTTCGCTGATGATGGCCAATTGTAGACAGCAGCGGCAGTCTCAAACAAAGTAATAAAATCTTCCCAGGACATCTTTCCGTCGAAGGTTGGCAAACTTGCGTTATTTACGGGTGGACACACACTGGGCCGAGGTTTAAGGCTGGGCGGTTGCTGTCCACTTCCTGAGATCCCAGGTGGTTCGTTGCAGGTTATTGAATCCTTCCTCCCCTGAACCATTTCTTCTAAAACCCTAATCCTATCACCTAATTGCTTCGAACAGTCATCTAATTGTTTTTTAAATTCGTCTTCAACTTTGCAAATTTTATAATTAAATTCTGTAGCTAACTCTTCCTTCAAGGTTTTACAATTACTATTTAGTTTTTCGGTTAAGTCATCTTTCACTTCTTTTAAGTCACTATGTAATTTATATAATTCCTCTGCATTTCCTTTTAAGTCATTTTGTAATTTCTTGACATTTCCTTTTAAGTCACTTTGTAATTCCTCTGCATTTCTTTTTAAGTCACTTTGTAATTTCTCGACATTTCCTTTTAAGTCACTTTGTAATTCCTCTGCATTTCTTTTTAAGTCACCTTGTAATTTCTCGACATTTCTGGTAATCATAGACTTAAGTGAACTAGCTTCAGTTTCAAAAAGGAATGTTTCTGGATCATCCCCTGCTTCTAGCATTGCCTGCTTAAGTCTACTTACTAAAACTGATTTTGTTCCAGTATGATCTAAGTCCCTTTCTTCTAACTCCCGCTTTAAATCAGCCACTTTTAAGTCTACTAACTTAACCCCACTAGATGCCATCGTCTTTGCAAAACTACGTCTGAACAATATAGAATTACAGTAATTGAATTCAATAAACAGCTTAACAATAACTATCAATAAATAAAAAATATTAAACGTGTTGCTCAACAAATCTATCCCACTTCTGACACCAGTGTGACGTTTTTAATGTCCTAATTTATAAATAATTAATCACTATGTGGGTTTTACAAATAAGCAACACGATATACTAAACAATTACTAAATTTATTGAATATATAAAATTAACTTATTATAATTAAATGGATTATTTCCTTAACTTTAATTATTGTGAAAAGTACAATTTACTATTAGGCCTACTTTTACAGTTAAACTAATTTATATTTACAATCTTAGATGGCATCAATAATTACAACTACTAATTGCAAAGTGACTTTACTAAATTCCCTTCTTTTAATTACAATTCCTAGCTCTATAAAGTGGCTTTCCTAGATTTCCTACTATTATTTACAATTACTGACTACGAAGTGACTTTACTAGATTCCCTACTACCTACAGTCCAATGCTAACAGTTCACTCACAGTTTCTTCAGTGTCCCTTCAGAAGTCGTCCACAAGTACCGCACTGCTCCTTCGTTGATCCCCACAACGAACCACTCACCGGTAACTTCTCCGTAGACCACTTTACTCTACACGGACACTTCACTCGCACTGTAGAACTCGCTCTCTGTCGCTGCAAACACCCGGGCTGTAGGCTCTAGACTCACTGACTGACTGACTGACTGACTGACTGACTGACTGACTGACTGACTCGCGCTGGTATCCGAGCCGTATATATCACCTGCAGGTCTCCATCTAGAAGCTTCTTGAATTCCCCTGCGCCCGAAGTTCCATGACAGAGCTGGCTCGTCAATCGAGAAGAATCTAGAAGTCCATTGATGAGGTAAAGGCGTTCATGCGTAAACCATTGTGCCCCAAAGGTTGTAAACAAGCAGGGCAGGTGGTCAGCGACCCATCCATTACTTCCGCATCACCGGTTCCCAGGATAGAGGCCACTCTAGATGTCACAATATAATGTTCTGTTACAGCAAACCTTCTCGCCAATTATCAAGAGTGCCACCTCTGTTTATTTGAGTTTTTGGCCAATCCAGCAGCCCTAGATGGTGTGAGAGTGGTGTATTATTTGCCCTAGATAGTTAGAATATTCTGGAATGGTGCTCGACTCATCTCTGGAAACTTCTAGATTGAAATGGAGCTTTAAATAAAGACACCCCTTGGCCGCCTAGTCAGTCAGTGTCAGTATGAGTCCTAAGCCCTATTCAGCATACATCGGCAATCAAAGTTTTAATAAGTCAGTTTTATTTCTCATTGTAAAAGATAAACAAATAGGTTATATTAACACAAATTCTAGCCTAACTTAAATTTGGGAGCTTTTAGGAACCAATTGAATGAGCCGATGAGTGAGCAGTCTAATACGTCAGGACTTTTTACCTGGGTTAGAGATAGTGCTGGTTTGAATCCTAGCCTTCAATGTTAGTTTTTATCAGTAACGTTCACCTAGTGCTGTACTGGTTCTCCACCTTACTCTGTCTGATAAGTTCTTGGCACAGATCAATAAGTCTATGGGGAATGGGCAGAGTAAGGGTGAAAAGGAGACTTCATCTTTTAAAAAAAATCCAGTTTTATATATGAAAAATAAAAATTGAGTGAGATGCAGCACAGCAACGGTTCAAATAAATATTATTAGTAGTACTAATTAATTATTACTTATACCACACATTTTTTTTGTTCTAGAACATATTGTAGAAGCTACGGGAAATGAAAATGTCATGGTGAAGTTTTTAGATGTTGGTCTCCTGAGCTCAGTACGAACGTTTGCTGAAGAAATCAATTCTACTGAGAACAGACTTGACATTCTTATCCACAACGCAGGAACTGGTCTTCATGAGGACTTTACAGAAGAAGGTTTTAATGTCGTCTGGGCCACAAACCACTTCGGCCCCTTCCTGCTCACCAATCTTCTTGTTGGTAATGTGGAGTAGGAGAAAATAATATAAGCTATAATATTTAGTCTTATGTGATGTAGTTTGGTGAAATTGAATTCTGTAAGCAATTTTGATTATGTTTCAAAAAATTTCTTTTGCAGAGACAAAGCCATGCTTTCAAAGGGTTTCAGTGGTTACAATAATTTCCAAAAGTATTACCGATTGTCATAGTTTTTTATTATATGAGTTTTTATTTACCTGTGGAGAAAGCAGTATAAAGAAGTGACTATACTCTTTCTTTGTTTAGCAGTATAACGTGTTGCTACCAGGGCTATGGTAGAGACAGAGCAATTGTTTGTTTTTAATGTACCCTTTTTCATTTATGTTAAAAATATTTGGCCCTCTGAATTTTAATTCTTATTGTATACAGCAGTGGTTCTCAACCTGGGGGGCGCGCCCCCCTGGGGGGGGGCGTGAGAGAATTTCAGGGGAGGCGTGAGGGTACAAAGAAAAAAAATTAAAAAATATATATTTTGTTAAAAAACAAAAACTTTCAAAACCATCAAATAAACTTTTGTATTTAAATATATCTGGATTTTTATTTTACATCCCAGCTTTTGCTAACGTAGAGTTAGCATCGTCAGTTTCATAATTTCACTGTTCTAACTTGAACCAACCAATTATTGATTGGAGGGGAGGCGTGAGCTATCTACAGTGTTCAAAGGGGGGCGCCAGTGCTAAAAGGTTGAGAACCGCTGATATACAGGAGACTGTTCTTAGAAACTCTGCTAAAAGATATATAAGCCCATTATCAACCTCAACTTTTCATTTGATTAACTACACAAATACAATTTGCCATGCCTATTATGCAAAATATTCTCTCGCACTTATTCTTTCTCAACTTTAACCATTTCACAGCAATATTAAACTACACTGATATTAATAATATACAACGCCAATGCAATGTAAAATATTATGACTAAAACTTGTATTGTATCATAATTAAATATACTTACACCAATAACTTAAACCTGATATTGTATGTTATTTTATGTACTGTATATACTGAGTTATACTTTTTTAATAAATTGAATGTAAATTTATATTGAATTCTGTTTTACGCGCAAATCATGCATATGCCATAAAACCAAAGATCTAGGGTTAATCCTCGAACTGGCAAAGTCGTATTTCATGACTCATTAACCTGTTTTTGAACTGGCAAAGTCGTCATTCACGATGCATTAAACATCCCTCTCATTATACGTCTTTAACAATATAAAAACAATCCATGAAAGGTTGAATTATACATCATTATATGCGTGATATTGTACACTTTCATTTGATGTATTTTGTTACATATAACTATTGATTTATTCTTACCGGGTTTCGTAAAAACCAGACGCCAACTCAAAATTATGGTCGTCCATGGGTTTGTGTCTATCCTCCTGACCTTACAACTGAGTTTGTTGCTAGGAACCCAGGTATAAGAAACTGCCCTCCTATATATTGTAAAAAAGTGTATGTTTTCTTTTTCTCTAAGATATTCAGAACGATTTGTATAACTTGTTTTTTTTTAAAGTAATTAGTTTGCCGTCAGGGTCTGCCCAAAAGAACATTATTTTTCAAAAAAATGTTTTTTGGACTATGGATGCTGGGAAATTTTTTAATTTGAGGATAAGTCAATTCAAATTATTATTAGATTATAAAGCATGTTATTCCAAACAATTTGATGTACAATACATTATAACTGTTGCTAAGTAACTAATTTTTACAAATATGTTTAAAAAGTGCGGCATAGGGGTCATAAAATGCCTGCCAGTTGTCATTTACATGCCAGTTTGAGGGTTAAAGCAAACAAAAATACACAAAAACGAAAATATGTAAAAAATCATGATGTGGGTAAATTTATATACAATCTCAGTTTTCTGCCTTTTTTCAAAACCCCTTCTTCTAAGAAGTGAGTCCTTGTCTTGTGAAAAATAACTATACCCCTGTGCATATTCAATCTGGAACTGTAAAGATAGAAACGAAAATTAAAAATATCTGTAGATTACATAACTAATGCCAGTGTCACAACATTCCTGTCAAAATTTAAATAGCGCTACCAATCATCCTAACTTTCATTACCGTAGTAATACTTATAAAAATGATAATATTAAATAATCTAAGATAAGTCATTAAACATGTTGTATAGTAAAATTCTTTGAGTGAATATACACCATATTTTTTAGAAACTCCTTCCACAATGATTTTTATTTGTCTGTAATAGATATTTTGCTATTTGAGATGGTACTTAACCCTTAAGTGGGCGCGTGGTGTCAAAATGACCGCAGAACCTAAACTATGTGTTGTAGTTTTGGTAGCACTGCTTCCTTGTCGCTCCGCGTCTAGGACATCTATCCCCAATCCCTCCCCCGCCTGTGCACCGGAAAACACTCAGTTCGGCTCAAGCATTGCCCCGGTATTGACGTCTGTTTACGGCCTGCGGTCATTTAGACGCCACGCGCCCACTTGTGTATGAATATTTTGTAATTCTTATTGCAAGTTTAATTTATAAACTTTTGTACATATTTGTAAATACATTAATTACAGTCAATTCTAGTGTTTTTTTACTTTCTATTGTGTTTTATTGTAAATTTTGTACTAAATGTAGATAACTGACGACTAATATTGTGCCATTTATATTACTTTATAATGGATGAAAGGGAGCAAATGAGACTTTTAAAACTATTGGATAGTGAAGAAAAAGAGGATCGTGAAGAAGAGAATCGAGCTTTAGCAGACAGGGATTGTTTACAGAGACAACTCTTTATTGGAGGCGAAGAGGAAGATAATCAAGACAACGAACCAACCGTTGAAAGAGAAGGATCAGAAGACTCTGATGATAACTTAGAAGAAGATGTCACTGACCGTGCTTCTGTAGTTTCTTTCGAAGATATTGAAGATGGAAGATTAGAAAATGATGGTGTGGGTACAGAAAACAATGATGACGGTAATCAGCCAAATATTGAAACCGTGAGGGAAAATGTATATACAAACTTTGTTCTTTCATGGGATGGTAATACAAAATGGAATACACATATATGGACATTTTCAACTTACGTGGTCGAGTACGTCATCAAAACATAATTCGTGGGGAGAGATCCGGTGTCCGTTTGCCTTGTCCTAGAGGTGAAGCTTCTGTTGTACGCACCCCAATTGAATCATTCAAACTATTCTTTCCTGATGAAATGGTGGACCATATTGTAGATTGTACAAATATCTGGATAGATAAAAATCGAACTGCATATGTCAGAGAAAGGACGGACAGTTAATAAAATAACTTATACTTTATAGTTTTTAGATAATATACAGAACAGTAAAGGCGCGGTCAAAAAGACGCCACGCGCCCACATGTGTTACAAACAACTACGCGCCTACTTAAGGGTTAAACAGTTTATGTCCAGTATATGATTCTTTTTTTCTTTCAAAAAAGTGAAAATTGTGGCGTACAAATACTAGATATGTTCAATAATTGTTTTATGTCATTAACAGAAATAATGTCCTATTGATTAAGAAAATACAAAATTCTGTTGGGTAAGAGAGATGCAGATAGAGAAAAAAGAGAGAGCGAACAAGGCCTTAGCATAATACTTACGCTTACATTATAAAAACATTCTTGCTGTAGAGCAAAAAACTAGTTTGAACTTATTACAGGAACGTTCATTACAGTAACAGCTGAAAGGACCAATTAAAATTTATAAAACTATCATCAGCCAAAGTAGTGTTAAAATCATTTTATTATTTAAATTACTTCATTTATATTACTAAGAAATTAAATTACTAAGAAAAAAACCCATTGAAATCTTTACAAACAAGGTAAGTTGAATTCTAAAAAGAGACGTAATTCTATTTATTTAAAAGAGGATTTTGTAGGCGAGATGAGTGTTACCAAACAAAATGGTAATGTATTATACACTGATAGGAAGAAACATTCCATTTAAAAATATAGATTTGTTTCCTTTTCTATAAATAAATATCTAAAAAATGTAAATCAAGCTATTTTAACTCTCACCTCCTCATAATACAAATTTGAAGTACTTATATGATTGTACACTACTGGATTATACTTATTCACCGTAAGGACACAAATGAATTGATTACTAACATTTTAACATACTTTGACTACTCAGTCACAAACTGAACTTCCCAGCATTATTTATTCTGATTTGAGACTGTAACTTGGCAGTGTACAGTTTTATATTTTAAGCTGAATATTAATCATCATTCATGCAGATTGAGTATAAATTAATTTTGGTTTCTAACTGGGCTCAACTTATGCTTAGATTTAGAAGCTTTTATTAACAGCCCAATAGCTAGAGTTAAGGATCTACAGTTTTACATGGAATACTAACCAAATAGTACAGGTTAACTAGCCAGCCTTATACATAGTTCTCTCCTTCATATAATATCTGTATCCTGGGTACCACCCAACTTGGTCACCACAGAATTCTGTAGTAGTGTCCATGCTGATGGCAATCATTGAGTGGATACTGTGTTGGTATTAAATGGACTCTGTAAAGAACCTCTGGATGGTTATTGAATTGGGTTTTGTAACTGTTTAGCTAGCCCAGAATTAAGTTAATTAAAAAGAAATGATCTCTCCCTTAAATCTATTATCTGACTAGTGTGGCTACAGTATTAGGGGTGGATATTTCTTACGGGACTCAAATGATAGATTTAAGCCCACACAATAAAACCTCTTGTAACCAAACCTACTACTGTCATGTTCAAACAAATCAAAATTCTGTTAAAATTTCTCTGTCACCTAACATTAATTTCTTCAACCACTCAGTGTATATCTTGACAGGACTTCCCATTAAACCCAGCATTTGTCTTGACAAACCCACTTACCTATCTGATGTATATCTTGACAGGACCTTCAACACAACCCAGGATATTTTTTGACAAGCTCACTTACCTATCTGACGTATGTTTTGACAGGACCTTTTACCCAACCAAGCATATTTCTTGCGAAGCCCACTTGCTGACTTGATATATGACTTGAAAGACTAGAGTTGGGGTGTGTATAGAACTAACTATTAGAACAACGAGCCTTTTAGTGCTGAAGAAATATGGTTCCTATCTCCTCTTAAAATAAAACTCAGTCAACAATTTATTATTAAAGCCCCAATGAGCTACTACTAGTATAATAATGACTCTGGATGACTATCATGCTAACCCAATAACTTATATATGTGCTGATACACATGGACAATCTTCTCAGGAACTTTGTTGACCTTCTAACACTAAATATTTGATAAATTTTAAATTTGTAATATAAAAAGCATAACATTCTTTGATACAGTTGTTTTTTAATTAAAGACATTGCATAACAAAATAATTGTCTGTTCTTGTTCCTTAGCTATCATCTAAAACACCAAATATTATTGCTGATACAAATAACTTATTTCT
>JAQJVL010009202.1:0-16813 GCA_035578905.1 Stictocephala bisonia
TACTTATCTATACTTTTAAAGCACATGTTTATCAGAAGGATGGTTGACTTTGATTTGGAGATTTACTAGTAGTTTCCTTAAAAGTGACCACGCTTTTCCACTGCTGTGGGTAAATTTTACATCTTCAACAGTTTTAATCCATTTTCCTCTTCTGTTACTGTCTAGATAGTGCAGCAGCAGATTAGCCGTATTGGAGTTTTCAGTAGCATTAAGCTCTTTATCTCATGAGCTTATTATCTCATGAGATGGTTCAATTGTGCGATTTATGTAAAATATTTAACAGTGGTTTCTATTCTTTTCTCAATAATCAACTTTTATCCATAAATATAACAATTCTAGTTACTATGAGACAGTACAAGTAAATCGTCACACAACACAAAAATTATTACAATATAAGCACAAAATGCACAAATATATTATAATACAAGTACAAAATGCACAAATATTATGGTGATCGATTTCGGTTAACCACGCTCACCTTCCTCAGATCAGAGGGATTCTTTTGTGAGCGTGGTTCTTCGAAATCGATCACCATAATATTTGTGCAATTCGTTCTTGTATTGTAATATATTTGTGCATTTTGTGCTTATATTGTAATACATTTTATGTTGTGTGACGTTTTTATATCTTTGTTTTTATTTATATTTTTGTTGGGGTTTTTCTTTTAAATATAAAATATTCTTTTACATATATATATATATATATATATATATATATATAATATTATATCCATGCTAAGTATTTTATTCAGTATTGTAAAAAGGCTTGCCCTAATAATATGAAAACAGTAGGCCCCAATTTTCAAATTCAACACTTAGCCCAGCTAGAGTTATTTAAAAAAGGTATTGAAAACTGTTGTATATTTGAACGTCTCCTCAATTCCAATTTAGATTTACAATACTGGACATTTGTCAGAGTTCATAGTTAAGAGAAATATATTTTGCAGATACTGGCACAAAGTGTGAGTCTCATCAACATGAATGCTACTGGGAGGAATATCGTTATCGCTATGGTTATTATGATCGCCGTTACAAAGAGAATAGCGGAAATTGTATTTCGAAGACGAAATTTTGCAATGGAAAGTCAGACTGTAATGATGGATCAGATGAGGTAGATTTGAAATACGTACCATTTAGATTAAAATAAACTGCACAGTTGTCCACTGCATTGCCTTACTGATTTATCTATTTATTGATCTCTAACTCATTTAATTTTGTTTTACGTTCAACTAATTGTTTAGCAATATAATTTAAAATTTTTTAAGGCGAGGAAAATAATCCAAATTCTTAAAGTCAATTAAAAAGGAAAATGTATATTTTTACAATCTGAAATTCTGTTCTTTCCAGGAGATCTCAGAAAGAGAGGAAGGTGGCAAAGAAAAATTAGTAAATATGGAATATGAGTCCTACCCGATTTGATTTTCAAGATTTGTCAAAGAACTAATCAATAATAAGTAATTCCTATGGATTTTGTTTGTGGGGTACAAACAAAATCCATAGTAATGTTTAATTGGAATACCGATTTTTGACAAAAAATTGTAATCTGAAATAACATATATTACATAGTTTTTTTCTCCTCAACTTATTTATAATACCCATTTCTTTCGACGACAAATAATATCTAAGATCTATAATTTGAATAATAATAATTTCAAATGTATAATTTGAATATAATTGAATAATAATTATAATTAGTACCCTTTATTTAATATTTTATAATAATATATGACCGGTTTCAGCTTTTAGGCCATCTTCAGATTGTAAACAATATAAACTTCAAGAAATGAACAATTATAAAAATAAAACAGATGAAAATAACATATGATTAATTTAGTGTGTGGGTAAGTTGAAGTTTACTTTTGATTCTTATGTTTTTTTAATGTCTCTTATTTTGTCATATGTAGGATTTTCATGTTAAATTGTGTATATAATATATTCTGTAGTTCATTATAATTGTTTATGTATATGTGTAAATTTTCTTTGGAATTCATTTTTCTCCTTTCTTCTCATATTCTAAAACTGTAAAATTTTCATTGATATTTTGGTAACTGTGATTTGACTGGAGAATATGTTTAGCAAAGTTAGATTTAGATTTAATTGATGTTGAGTTGTTGTTTCTTATGGCTTGTATGTGTTCTTTGTAACGTAAATTAAATGTTCTTCCTGATTGTCCCATGTAAAAAGAATTGCATTCCGAGCATTTTATTTTATATATTCCAGACTTCATATTTGTTATTTTTATTTTCTTTGTTGGATAGTTTGTTAATGAAAGTAAAAGTATTGTTATTTGTTTTGTAACTGAGTGTTTATTTACTGTCTTGAAAAGTCTTCCTAATAGCCTTATTCATTTTTGTATTATAAGGAACACTGATAAATTGTTTCTTTTCTTTTTGTTTCATTTTCTGATTTTTGTTTCCTTTTATTCTTTTCATAACTTTGTCAACAATTGTCGAATTGTAACCATTTATTGAAGCTAAGTATTTTATTGTTGTTTTTTTCTTCTTCATAATCAGATTTTTTTCATTGGGATGTTAAACATTCTGTTTATCATTGATCTGAAACTAGATAATTTGTACTTCCATGGGTGGTTAGAATTATATGGAATTAGTAGGTCACTTTGGGTTGATTTTCTAAAAATTTTGAATGAGTATTTATTTCCAACATTTGTGATTGTTCGATCTAAATATCTAAAAAAACCTAAATATCCTATCTGGTATTCTCATGAAATTATACATAAAATTAAGGAGAAAGAAAAATTACGAAAGAGATATAATAATACTAAAAACCAGGGGTTATTTATTAGATTTAAAGAGTGTAGGGCGAATGTTAAGAGGTTAATTAGAAGGGCTTATAATAACTACGTTATAAATACCGAAGACTTGCTAAAAAGAGAACCTAAGAAGTTTTGGAATTTCGTTAAGTCTAGGAAATGTAATAAATCAAGTACAGTTTCAGAATTTACTTTTAATGGACAAAAATTCAGTGATGGGCGATCGATTGCTTCGGCTTTTTCTGACTATTTTGGGTCGGTATATGAGAGGACAGGTCGGCTCGATGCCGCTGCTGCCTTGCGCTCCCCGGTTATGCTAGGCATACAGTGTCTTAGCATACCCACCATCACCAACCGTCATGTTGAGATGGCGATACGAAAGCTTCCGTCAAAACAGTCTTTTGGTCCTGATCATATACCAAATTATATTGTTAAAGGTTGCTCTGAATTACTTCTTGTACCATTTTGCCATATTTTTAATCTTTGTTTGCAAAAATCTACCTTTCCAAAATTATGGAAGGAAACTAAAATAACGCCTATCTTTAAGAAAGGAAATGAATCAGACATTAGAAACTATCGACCTGTCTCCATTTTAAGTACACCTGCGAAGGTTTTTGAAATCATTCTGTATGACACCATATTCCCTCACATTAAACCTTATATTTCTGAGAGCCAACATGGGTTCAAGCCTTCTCGCTCCATTTCAACTAATCTAGTTAATTTCGTTGATTTCACTTCTCGTGCCCTTGATTCAAGAGATCAAGTTGATGTAATTTACACTGATTTCACAAAGGCATTTGATAGTGTAAACCATCAAGTACTGTTATCAAAACTTAACTATTATGGTTTTTCTGACAACTTTATTCATTTTTTCTGTTCATACTTGGAGGACCGTCGGCAGTATGTGTCTTATCGGGGTTATAAGTCTGATTTATTTTCAGCTGGGTCTGGAGTTCCTCAGGGCAGTAATTTGGGCCCTTTGTTTTTCATTTTATTTATAAATGATTTAGCCCAACATATTACATCAAATGCTTTAATGTATGCTGATGACCTAAAAGTTTTTAAAATTATTAGACATGCATTTGACCACAATGACATTCAGCATGATTTAGATACTATTACACAATGGTGTCAAGATAATCTTTTAACTTTAAATATTGATAAATGTTGTGTTATGTCAATACATAGAAAGAAAACACCATATTTATTTCCTTACAAAATAAATGATTGTCTCTTACGTAGAGTGAACCAGTTTAATGATCTGGGGGTCCTTATAACAGATGACTTGAGTTTCTCAAACCATATGTTAAATGTGGTGAAGAAAGCTTACTGTTCATTGGGTTTTATTTCAAGGATTGGAAAAGAATTTAGAGACATTGAAACACTTAAAATTTTATTCAGATCTTTAGTTCGCTCCAGATTGGTTTGCATCTATAGTTTGGTCCCCATCAACTCAACTATATTGTGAAATGATTGAGAGAATTCAGAAGAAATTTTTGCGATTGTTGTATTTTAAGTATTTTGGTCAGTTAAATTATCCAATTTGGCATATTAGATATGAAGAAATGTTAAATTTATTTGATTTCGAAAGGTTGTCTAAGAGACGAAAATTAGCACAACTTTTTTACCTGCATGGTGTTATGAGAGGTATTGTGGATGACTCAGCGACCTTAAGTAAGATAAACTGGTGTGTGCCGGCTTATGGTAGGCGCGCTGGCTATATGTTATACCCTGGTGGGGCTCGTACTGCCGCTCATGCTAACTCCTTTCTAAATTTTACAATCATATTGTTTAATTCCATAGCTGGTGGTGTAGATGTAGACATGTCACGGGCAGTATTCAGAGCAACATGTAAAGACTTAATACTTTGAAGGATTGCTGGAACAACTAGGTTTCTCAACCTAAATTAATTTAGTTATTCAAATTCATTTCTTGGATTGTTTTATTTTTTTTTATACGGCCTACTTATTTTTTATTTTTATTAATGTATTCAAATAAGCATTGTTAGGAAGAGTAAAGAGTTTTTAATCCTTAAATTTTAAAAATTAAGTATTGTTATTTTTGTACAGGCATGGAGGTCTTAATTATTAATATTTTTTTTTCATGCGGCCCCCATAATTGGGCCCTTGGTCTGTTGGGGTCGCAGTTGTTTTTCACAGGTTTCAGTATTTATGTTTTCTTTTGTTTGTTTTGGTTTTTGAATATATCTGTTTCATTACAATTTAATCTTATGTTTAATAATTTAGCTTATGTCTGGTTGTATTTAAACTGCATTTATATTATTGTATTATAACCAAGAATGTATTATATAATTTGGAGTACTTTATTTAGGCGCTTAAGTTATAATTGTGTTTCTTTAGTCATTTAAGTTTTTTTTTTTTTTTTTATTTTTCATCAAATGTGCCTTTTTATTATGATCAATAATTTTGCCTGTGAAACTAATCTGTACCTGTGAAAACAATAAATACATTTATTATTATTATTATTAAATAGTTTATTTCTTTTGCTTCGTTTTCTTTTGTAAATTTTATTTTGTCATTTAATGAATTTAGATAGTCTGGTAATTCATCACTTTCTTTTTCATTTCCTTGTAGAAGACATATTACATCATCAACATAATGAAACCAATATATTATTATTTGTTTGTGAGGATTTGATTTGTTCAAAATGTTGTTTTGTTCAAAATTGAGTAAGAAGATGTTTGCTATTATTCCTGATAAAGGAGATCCCATTGGTAGTCCATTACTTTGTTGGTAAAAATTGTCATTATATTTTAAATAGCTTTGGTCAATACAAATTTCAGTTATGATATCATTAATTTCATTAGTGTTGAGTTTGTTAATAACTCAAAACTGTAAACAACTGATGAAAAAGAACGAGAACCGTTAAGACATGCTTTCATACATGAACTAAATAAAATTAATATAAACACAAATAATAATTTAAAAACACATACAGCAAACAAAGACATAATAATTATACATTCCATCTCAACGAAATTAACACATTCGATGCTGAAAAAATAAGTTAAAAACATGTCAGATACTAAAATAATATTTTGTACCAAAACAATACCTTATATAGTCAGGAAACAGGGTTGATACACCAAATCCAGTTTATGGCCTCAATTCTGGTAGATCGGGGCTTCCGAAGTGATCGTCTGCCGGTGACCAAGCCGCACATCGCAACGAAACCCATGCGCGCCGCGAGACGCCTGCCGCCATTAGAACAGTGACAATAGTTATAAACACAACTCGATACATCACAATTATATACACACACTCTATTTACAGCCCATCCATCCATCCAGTACACATTGTCTATTGTAGCCAACTGGCTCAAAATGACGCGATCCACGAACGAAAAACACTGAAACGTGACGCGTGAAACAGGCTATAATGCGGCGTAAATCCGACCCTTCTAAGCCAAAGGGCTAGGCGACACTGAAGCATACAAGCCAGTATTGATCCGTCCACCGCCGGCGACCGATCCGCTGCGCGCGCAAGCACGCTACAACCCACCAGCGCTCGACACGCACTGAATGTGTTAAAAGAGAATAATGCTATACTAACCAAAGCTGATAAAGGAAATAGAGCAGTTGTTATGTACAAAGATGAATATGACAGTAAAATAAAATATTTCATTCAAAATAACAAATTAAAACTTTTAAAAAAGGATCCTACTAACCATTACTCAAAAACAACTAACAAAATCATTTCTGAATGTAATACAATTCCGAAACCTGTACAATATCAATTAAAAATGACCAATCCCAAAGCTCCTACCCTAAGAGCGCAACCTAAAACACATAAAACAAATATACCAATCAGACCAATGATCAACTTTCAAAACGCACCATCATATAAATATGCAAATATTTGAATAAAAAGATTCAAGTTTTTATTTGGGACTACAATTACAGCATAAAGAACACTACTGAACTGATATACAATATAAAAGATATTCAGATTTCAAACCAATGTCAATTAATTTATATCATTTGATATACCAGACATGTTCACAAACATTACTACTAAGGAAACATTAAACATTTAGAATAATGATCTCACACTAACTAACAAACTCAACACTAATGAAATTAATGATATCATAACTGAAATTTGTATTGAACAAAATTATTTAAAATATAATTACAATTTTTACCAACAAAGTAATGGACTACCAATTGGATCTCCTTTATCAGGAATAATAGCAAACAGTTTCTTACTCAATTTGGAACAAAACAAAATTTTGAACAAATAAAATCCTCACAAACAAAAAATAATATATTGGTTTTGTTATGTTGATGATGTAATATGTCTTTTCCAAGGAAATGAAAAAGAAAGTGATGAATTACTAGACTATCTAAATTCATTAAATGACAAAATAAAATTTACAAAAGAAAACGAAGCAAAAGAAATAAACTATTTAGATCTAACAATCATAAATATTGAAAATAAACACTCCTTCAAAATTTTTAGAAAATCAACCCAAAGTGACTTACTAATTTCATATAATTCTAACCACCCATGGAAGTACAAATTATCTAGTTTCAGATCAATGATAAACAAAATGTTAAACATCCCAATGAAAAAATCTGATTATGAAGAAGAAAAAAACAACAATAAAATACTTAGCTTCAAAAATGGTTACAATTCGACAATTGTTGACAAAGTTATAAAAAGAATAAAAGGAAACAAAAATCAGAAAATGAAACAAAAAGAAAGAAACAATTTATCAGTGTTCCTTATAATACAAAAATGAATAAGGCTATTAGGAAGACTTTTCAACACAGTGAATAAAAAAAAAAAAAAAAAACACTCAGTTACAAAACAAATAACAATACTTTTACTTTCATTAACAAACTATCCAACAAAGAAAATAAAAATAACAAATATGAAGTCTGGAATATATAAAATAAAATGCTCGGAATGCAATTCTTTTTACATGGGACAATCAGGAAGAACATTTAATTTATGTTACAAAGAACACATACAAGCCATAAGAAACAACAACTCAACATCAATTAAATCTAAATCTAACTTTGCTAAACATATTCTCCAGTCAAATCACAGTTACCAAAATATCAATGAAAATTTTACAGTTTTAGAATATGAGAAGAAAGGAGAAAAATGAATTCCAAAGAAAATTTACACATATACATAAACAATTATAATGAACTACAGAACATATTATATACACAATTTAACATGAAAATCCTACATATGACAAAATAAGAGACATTAAAAAACATAAGAATCAAAAGTAAAGTTCAACTTACCCACACACTAAATTAATCATATGTTATTTTCATCTGTTTTATTTTTATAATTGTTCATTTCTTGAAGGGTATATTGTTTACAATCTGAAGATGGCCTAAAAGCCGAAACCGGACATATATTATTATAAAATATTAAATAAAGGGTACTAATTATAGTTATTATTAAATTTATTACACTATTAGCCCTAACTAGTGAACCAAATTATACATCTTAGATATCATTTGTCGTGGAAAGAAATGGGTATTAAAAACAAGTTAAGGAGAAAAAACTATGTAATATACGTTATTTCAGATTACAATTTTTTTGTCAAAAATCGATATTACTTATTATTGATTAGTTCTTTGACAAATCTTGAAAATCAAATCGGGTAGGACTCATATTCCATATTTACTACTTTTTCTTTGCCACCTTCTTCTTTTACTGAGATCTCCTGGAAAGAACAGAATTTCAAATTGTAAAAATATACTTTTTCCTTTTTAATTGACTTTAAGAATTTGGTTTATTTTCCTTGCCTTAACAAATGTATAATTATATTACTAAACAATTAGTTGAACGTAAAACAAAATTAAATGAGTCGGGGATCCATAAATAGATAAATCAGTATTATTATATAATATTAAATAAAGGGTACTTAATTATAATTACTATTTAATTTAATATCTAAGATATTTATACAGTACAAGTAAACGTCACGCAACACACATTTATTACAGTGAAACCTGGATAATTCGAACTTTTCTAATTCCATATCCTCTTTAATTCGAATATTTATCATGGTCCCTAGCATTTTCTATACTAGTAATGTTAAAAAATCGTGGTTAATTCGAATGATATTTTGGATAGTTTGAATTTTGTTCGAGGTAAAATGTGGAGCCGATGTCAGTTTTAGACAGGAAAACAGGAAACGCGCTCGTGCCAAAGCCATTGTACAGTGACAATGACCTTGGCCAGCCGTTACGCATCGCCCGGCCGGCCGTACCTGCCCTCAACCCTCCCTCGCCCGCCCCATTCCGGTGCCGCTAAGGGGTCAATGCACACTCACGGTTTCTCTTAACCTTTATTTTGCAAACTGATTCCACCAGTCCGTTACGGCCTATTCTAACGCTGACATTTGTGTCGTAGTGAGAGAACAGTTCGCTAGACATCTGTGTGGTAGCCACCCTCGCCGTGCCGCTTGCGTGTCGCTTATCGCCCGCCGCGCATTGCCCGTCGCTCATATCGTAGCCAAGGCTGTAGTGTGAGAACAGTTTTGGAAGTTGTTTATTGACGAATTTCTTCCCCTATTTTTGTGCCTGTCTGTGTCATCGTGTGTGTTCTGGCAAATGTCGTCGGCTCCAAAGCGAACATACAAGACATTAACTTTGGAAGAGAAAATAGCGGCGATTAAAGAAGTAGAGAAGGGAAGAAAGAAAAAAATCTGAGATCGCCCAGGACTTTGGAATTCCTCCAAACACGCTTTCCACCTACTTGAAAGCCTTTTATTCAAAACTTTTTTAATTCGAATTTTTGGATAATTCGAATTTTTTATTGGTCCCTTGAGGTTCGAATTATCCAAGTTTCACTGTACAATATAAGCACAAAATGCACAAATATTATGGTGATCGATTTTGGTGAACCACGCTTACCTTCCTCAGACCAGAGGGATTCACAAAAGAACAAGCTATTTAACAAAACAGTCAATTTAGCTTAGCTTGTGTAATGTTAGGTTATGTTTGTTACCTAGTATTTTGGTGGGTATATTTGATCTTTTGATATTAGGTAGCGTTTAACGAACATAAACTAACGTATCTAACGTAACCTAACCTATAAGCTAATCTAACAAAACCTAACCTAGACAACCTTTTTTTGTTGAACATCTCAGTTATTATTGTTGCGTGGTGAATAATTGAATGTTGTATTTGTTTTTAGAAGAAAAACTACATAAGATTGATATAAAATGCATTGTTTTTGGCTTAACAAATATTTTATTCAATTTTTTGGTTATTAGCTAAGGATTGTGTGGAACATCCTTGTGTGAAAATATTGCGTTTGTGGGATTAATATTGACTAGTTAAAAAATTGTGGGAATTGAATAGGACCTCTTTAATCCATATTTACCAAAAAATCTGTACACATTACTAAACCTTTTTGCCCCTGAATATATCTCTAGCACTAAGATTTTTCTGCATATGCAAATAAGCTGCAAGGTATTTGAATCCTTTGTATACCATATATTGGTATATACTTCAAACTTATACCCCAAACACAGAATACAAATGTAGCCAAATTATAATTACTATACCACAAAAAGATAGTACTTTCCCCCATAATAGTTTACTGAAAGACTCCTAAAGTACTTAGTTTAGTCTATTGCAGTTTATAGAAGTGTGTTGACCGGCTTCCATAATGAATTTTTAGATGCAGAAGGTAGTGCTGCATGCAACTGCCACTGTTTTTACTTTTTTTCTACAAAGCCGCCCAAGTTACTCTTTTGATTTTGTCTATTGGGATTTCATACTGCTACATATTATTTTTCTTAAAAAAATTTAAATAGGATCGTAACCCCTGGGGTTACCTCAAAAAAGTGTTTAAGGTTATAGTTTGGTTACTTTATAATTACACAAATAAATTAAGGACTGCTGAGACTGTTAATTTATTCAACATGGATACTGCTTAGCTAATAAAATGACCAGAACCTTGAAATAACTACTGACACTGTGGAATACAAACACAGATTTTGTTGTATACCAATTCATAGACTGAAACCCAAAATCTTAATCCTACTTTATACGTGACTTATCTACACAACTCCTTCTTATCCTGTTATAATTCATCACTCATAATTTTAGAGGTTTTTGTTAAATATTGATTTTGTTGTAACCATAGTTCACTGGGCTATTGTTTCTGTTATATTTTATTAATGTAATTTATATTGTACTGCACTGTGCACTTAAATAAAAATTATGTAACTTCCAATTAGGCACTTCTCCTTGGAGTTTTTTTCTAAATTTTTTCAGAAATGCAGTGTATAGCAGGTGCCATTAAATTGATTTTATTCATATGAATTTGTGTATGTGTGCGAGTGTGTATTTTTTAGATTATATAGTTGACGACAATTTTTTATTGATATTGTTTTACTTTCATTATAATTCTTATTATTATTGTTTAATTTAGTTACTAATAAATTGATATGTAATAATACATTTTTATTTATTTATAACCCTATAAATTATTGTATTAGTAACAAATCAACTTAAAATAATACTAATATATACATATAAAGGTCAGTTACAGTATTATTTATAACTATTTCGGAATGAAAGCCCAAAAACACATATGTTGTACAAAGTACAACACGCGCGTCCTCGTGTGCCATAAACAGGCGCGCCTCCCGGAAGGTTAATTTTATCTGTGCCCATTGCAATTACTATAGTTACTTATTTTTCTGAAACTTATTTATTTAAAGACAAGAACCAGCTAGTTTAAAATTAATCTAATCAGTTTGAATTAAATTTTCTGTCCTCTCTCTTCAATTGTTACAGCAACACTGTAGTGTTCATTCTTGTGAACCAAAGGGATTCTTATGTCAATCTAAAGAAAAATGTATACCCTTAAAATGGAAATGTGACGATTACAAAGATTGCACTGATGGAAGTGATGAGGCTGATTGTGTGGGTAAGTAACAACGCATATGAATTTAGATAATATCAGTAATACTTTTATTCTCTAGTTACAGATTCTTAACCTTCTCTGGCAAGACTTTTTTACATTTTGCAAGGTTATTTTTTTTTTAAATTGTCAAAAATAGTAAATATAAGCTGATTTTACATTGATACGCTTCATTTTCTTCAGAAATGCAATTACTTATGTTAAAATAGCTTTCATAACTGTCAAGGATTTAAACATTTTTTGTATCTCTGTAAAAGATAAAACTTACTATTTGAGGGAGGGGGCCATGCCAAGAAAATAAGGAAATATTGAAAAATACAAATTCCAAAACATGCCAGACTTTTTATCTAGTTTCATAAAATATATACTTAGCTGGATCATTTGATATATACATCTTTTACAGCCATAACCTAAAATAGCACATTTTTATGAAAATCTGTATTACCTTTAAAACACTTGATAAATGAGTAGATACATTTTTTATGTTTGAATCTGTTTTAAATTATATTAGTTTCTTGGTACAATATTCACTATCCATTTAAAAATATATTCACAAATTTCAAAATTCAAAATAATTACGTAAATAAAGAACCTTTTTACAAACAATGTTTTTTTACATTAACAAAACACAAACAAACAAGCTACTAACAGCAAATAACATAAACATGACTCAATAGTAATGGAGAATTGAAAAATGAACAGCAAAATTCTGCTTCTCATTACCTTTTAATTGTAGTGAAATGCAATTAGTTCTTTATATATATGTTTATCGACTATTGTGTAATACCGATCATAAAACATTCTTATAAGTTTATAAAGTTACTCATTCACAGCAGTGTTTTGACCACCGTAAAAGCAACGTACACCGGTATTGGGTTAAAACTTCCACGTTTTCACAAATTACAATGATGTGTTTGAAAACATGTACAAACTTGATTTCAATGATGTACAACAGTATTTTTTGTGAGTGTACTATATTTACTACGTAAGAATACATTAGACAGAGGATTACAAAATAGTAAGACAAAAGTCTTTATAAAAGACGAATCGGCTAGGTGGATGTTCATGGATATTCCATTGTGGTCTGTTAACGAGGAAGCTGTCTGAGCAGGAATGTTGGACGTACATATTTGGAAATGGCGTGAGATAGGACAGCCAATAGTGTCGCTTTATGGAAATCATATGACATGATGTCACAGTATATAACACAGAGTAAAACAATATATCAAAGACATTTGATTATTAACTTGATCAGCTAATTTTAATAAAATGCAACATAAAGTTACATTGTGGGTACATAACAATGAGTTTCTGTTGTTTTTTTTTTCATGCTAATTTAGTGCTAGTGGTTTACAGGTTGGTATTAAACATTGTAGGATGGATAACGCTAATATCAAGTTGTATCTGGCCATTAACTAGACCTAGTTACTGTGTTGATGAGCTTGGTACTCTCTGTAATAAATTTCATTTTTTAGCTTTAGTACATGTTTTATCTGTTCAACTGAAAATATTTATTATTGTAAACTTAGAGATCTGTTTTATTTATCTTATTGTTTATTATTTATATTTTATTATTCATAGAAATCTTGTTTATTGTTGTGCTGTACTTTTTTTTGTTTTCCTTGTAAACTCATTCAATTTGTTATTATGTAGCCTATTTTAGTTTCATGTTCCATTTTAACTTCAACCTGTGTTAAACTACTGTTATTTTTCATTGCATGTATCTTTTTTGATTTTGTTATATATTTATTTATGTAAATAATTTATTATTGTTAAATATTTTTATAAAAAACTAAACTTGCTTTCATTGTACAGGCTCATTCAGTTTGATTTGGCAAAATTTAAATATCTTTTGCTAGTGTTTTCATCTCACTGTATGGAGTGTAATTTTCATCAATAAGTAGGCCCAATTTCCTGTGACGATGTCGGTGCATCGTAAAATGATTTTAAGAGGATTAAAGATTCTTGTAACTTTTATCATGACATTAGTTTATTTCATTAGATATATCAGAATATTATGATTAATCATGAACTGGTATTTCAATAAAGTTGTCCCATTACATTAACAATGGACGAGTACCTGATGCCTTGACTCACACTTTGTGCCAATACCCATCATCATCACACGTATAAGGGTAGGTGGGTGGTTCAGTACCACTTAGTGTGCCAATACCCATCATCACCACATGTTTATAGGTGGGTGGTTCAGTACCACTTAGTGTGCCAATACCCATCATCATCACATGTGTATGGGCGGGTGGGTGGTTCAGTACCACTTAGTGTGCCAATACCCATCATCACCACATGTATGGTTGGGTGGGTGGTTCAGTGCCACTTTTTGTGCCAATACCCATTGTCATCACACGTGTATGGGTAGGTGGGTGGTTCAGTGCCACTTTGTGTGCCAATACCCATCATCACCACATGTATGGTTGGGTGGGTGGTTCAGTGCTACTTAGTGTGCCAATACCCATCATCACCACATGTGTATGGGTAGGTGGGTGGTTCAGTACTACATTTTGTGCCAATACCCATCGTCATCACACGTGTATGGGTAGGTGGGTGGATCAGTGCCTCCTAGTGTGCCAATACCCATCATCACCACATGTGTATAGGTGGGTGGGTGGTTCAGTGCCACTTAGTGTGCCAATACCCATCACCATCACATGTGTATAGGTGGGTGGGAGGTTCAGTGCCTCCTAGTGTGCCAATACCCCATCATCATCACATGTGTATGGGTAGGTGGGTGGTTCAGTGCCACTTTGTGTGCCAATACCCATTATCATTACACATGTATGGGTAGGTGGGTGGTTCAGTACCACTTAGTGTGCCAATACCCATCATCACCAAATGTATGGTTGGGTGGGTGGTTCAGTGCCACTTATGTGCCAATAACCATCATCACCACATGTGTATGGGTAGGTGGGTGGTTCAGTACCACTTTGTGTGCCAATACCAATCATCATCATACGTGTATGGGTAGGTGGGTGGTTCAGTGCCTCCTAGTGTGCCAATACCCATCATCACCAGATGTGTATCAGTGGGTGGGTGGTTAGTACTACTTTGTGTGCCAATATCCATCATCATCACATGTGTATGGATAGGTGGGTGGTTCAGTACCACTTTGTGTGCCAATACCAATCATCATCATACGTGTATGGGTAGGTGGGTGGTTCAGTGCCTCCTAGTGTGCCAATACCCATCATCACCAGATGTGTATCAGTGGGTGGGTGGTTAGTACTACTTTGTGTGCCAATATCCATCATCATCACATGTGTATGGATAGGTGGGTGGTTCATTGCCACTTAGTGTGCTAATACCTATCATCACCACATGTGTATGGGTAGGTGGGTGGTTCAGTACCACTTTGTGTGCCAATACCCATTATCATCACACGTGTATGGGTAGGTGGGTGGTTCAGTACTACTTTGTGTGCCAATATCCATCATCATCACACGTGTATGGATAGGTGGGTGGTTCATTGCCACTTAGTGTGCCAATACCATTCGTCATCACACGTTTATGGGTGAGTGGGTCGTTCAGTACCACTTTGTGTATCAATACCCATCATCATCATCACACGTGTATAGGTGGGTGGGTGATTCAGTACCACTTTGTGTGCCAATACCCATCATCATCACACATCTATGGATAGGTGGGTGGTTCATTGTCACTTAGTGTGCCAATACCCATCATCACCACATGCATATAGGTGGGTGGGTGGTTCAGTACCACTTGTGTGCCAATACTCATCATCACAACATGTGTATGGGTGGGCAGTTGGGTCAGGGCAAATGGTTGAGCAAATACAATAGAACGTCGATTTACCGAACGTCAGTCATCCGAAACGTCAGTTAACCGAACAAAACCTAAAAACAATATTTTTTTTTATATACGCAAAATACACGTTGTAAATTTATGTTCCAACATTTATATTTAATATTTTTTATTTTTCAATAAACGTACCATACTACAGTAACTGTATACAGTACATATAGTGCATATTTTATTACGAAAAAGAAATTATAGTTAGCGCACAGCCCGCGCGGCGTACCGCTTCTGCCAGACTCGGTGCCTGCGCCGTAACGTCGGGCCTTCCAGGAAACGACGAAAATAAACAACGGGCGCGCCGTGCACTTACCACTGTCTAGTCTAAGCTTCGCTGTCAAGCGTTTGTACTACAGTAATTGACATTGAATGTGCACAGTCGCTTGTTAATCGTCATTCACTCGTGTAGTGCAGCGCTGAAACTTTGTAAAGTTGTTTGTTTTCTTTAAGCTAGTGTTGAATAGTATTAGGCTCTAGTTTCAGGAACATTTGTCCAGTAAGTTTTAACTGGACTACTTAACACAAAATTAAAGTATTATGTGGATACAGAACTTAAATGTGTTGTGTTTTTAATTTCAATATGCCCAATCCATTACATAAACTTATCAATAAGCGTCTATAATGGCATGGTTAAAATATGTTTGATTATCAGAACATATTGTTATCCGAACACCCTGAGGTCCCAATTAGTTCAGATAATCGACTCTCTACTGTAGTTCAAAGACCTGTCAAACTTAAACAATAATGTAAATGCTAACCAGTAATACTAAAATAACAGCAGCTGGAAAGAGCATCAGATGATGCAGTTCGTACAGCTGGCAGCAATTCATGAGAATGTAAACAATGACTAAATATTTGTATTGACCTTTTAGTCAACTATTTATGTGCTCTGAACTTTCACTTTAGATTGACTAATATCTATACAACTCTGATTAAAATGGTGTAAAAACTGTTATTCCAATGCTTGTTCAAACGGCCCAAAATTCGTTTTTACCAAATGAAGGTTAATTAATATGAATGAAGGTAGCTGTTCAGAATGTGAATATTTGATGAAACATTTAAAACGAGTAATTAATATTATGTTAAAACAAATATTTTAAATTGGGACTAGTTAACTAAAAGTATTCAAGCAATTAATCAGTGACTTTAAGATGAAGAAAATTTAATAGAACATGTGAATTTATATTATTATGATTGGTGATTTCCGAACACATAAAATAGAACTGAAATGAACATGAAATTGCATGATTGAAAATAAAACTAACATAGTACATGTTAAATGTCTG